>JAGDQP010013323.1:11282-48095 GCA_022664845.1 Lepisma saccharinum | reverse complement strand
CCCCCCCCCCCCCTTACGATCAGCCAGTGGGGAGTGCGCTTTCATCACGATTTGAACACAAAATGAAACCTGGTATAAACTTTCAGTAACTCTAATAAACCCCCCTTTAAAACAGCATTTTCAATACATATCCTTACACGGAATATATTAGTCAATTGTTCCAAGCTTGATGCGTCGTCCGCTACGTGGAACCACTATTGCTCTAGTCTTTTATTTTTGTGTACGTATTCAAAATATAGTGATTATTCTGGGAGTGTTTTCATCTGGAACAAATATGATGCAAGTAAATTCCTTCCTTTTTATCTTTATTTTTACCCTATACATATGGTAAAATTTGAATAGAGAGGACACGCATTTGCATCTATTCCAGAGAGCTCCTCGTCCTCAGTAGTGTACGGAATGAAAACATCACTTAAGTCACACGTAGATCAACTGGTACAAGAAGGGAACTAAGATGGTGGACGTTCACATCAAAGAGTTTTATTGTGTTAAATGTGAATTAGGGCGCGTGAATTACCGTACAAAGAAACGTAAGAATAAAATCGTTTTCTCTCTATTCAAACTTTACCTTTGATATTGCCAATCTGGCCTGTTTCTATTTGTGCTTTAAATAAAACCTGAACTTTTCTTGCCTCTTTTAAATTTTCAGTTTTCGCATTTGGAACGTTTAACATCTCCATCTTTCGTGTATTTTTTTGTCACACCACTCCAAATTTAACCAAAGTGTCAATCTTTTAAACAAAATATGCAGGCTAAAGAAAGGAAGTTCAATTGTCTTCTTATCATAACGTACAGGAATAGTTTTTTTGAATCGTGTGCACAGTTAAACTAACCGTTCCTTTGCCCAAGCCCTCCCACGAAATTGAACAAAAAAGTCCGCAACAATAGAATTATCGCGTTGTGTGTGATTATTTGTTACGTGCAACATATTGTTAACAATTTCCAAGGTAGTATTTGTTTTTTCCACAACTAAAGAAAACAAAAACTGCAAATTATAAGGATTTATTCAAGAAAATAGAAGAAAGCCCTTCAATTCCTCTTCATGATGTGAAAAGAAGAGCTTTGAAATGTATTATATATACTATCATGAAATAATGTTATGAAGTAAAATCCAGGTAAGTTCACAGAAGAAGAAAATAGCAAGAAGTGCTAATATTCTGTGTATTTGTGTCTGTTTCTTCAATGAAATCATGTATGAAGTAGTGACAAGGAAAATAACAGGGTAAGTACAAAGTGCAGTATATATTTTTTAGTTGTAATAAGTACATATAACACAAGTTTTAGTTAAAATGTAAAGATGCTAATGATGTACTCAAAACATGTACAAATATTTTTATTTTTACATCAAAGACAAAGGCATTTATCTTATTTTTAGCGGCTCCTTAACATACTGGGTAGCTACTAGTTTTGTCATTACTGGTTTCTCTGTAACGTAGGTTTCAGCTTAAACGGTGATAGATACACATAAAAGATAAGTAAATAAAAAAATCAGAATAGAATTTAAGACCCATGATTTATTTGGTTGTTTTTAATTGGGTGATGCGTTTCATAATGGTAATGTCTGTCAAATTGGACATAACATTCTGATTTTTGCTATATTCTTTACAATTAGAAGGGTTCATTATGGACAGGCCGACTACGTTCATACGATAACCGTATTTCATAGCTTTTTCCCCCACTTCAGAGTTATATTGGCACATAGTGGCGGGTCAGCAGAAACAATCGACAATAGAATATATCAGGGCTACAAGTCAAGTTTCACCTCTTGTGTAATTATGGTCTTACGGTGGACTAAGCGCTTGTGTACTATGCTTCACACTGCACCATGTGATACGTTAATTTTTGTTTCAACCATGTCAACGTCTGTCAACTTGAATCGCTGTGTGAATATGTCCGACGAGATATGGATCATTGGCCACTTCCATCAGACGATATGGATGGTTGGCCACTTCTCTGCTTGCTTCCTACGCTTATCTGAACATTTCTAAACTCACGACACTAGTTCCGCACACTGTCATTACATCGTCCTCATACATGGCTACCAGCTCTCGATGGATTCCTGAGGGTTACAAACCTTCTGCCTACAAGAAACGAATTACAGAATGGACTACTTATTTTGACAACTCTTTTTAACATCAGCTCGATGTTCCAACACACGCTACTGACTATTGCTTGATCAGACGTTGCAATTATAGCTGCTATCTAGTAATGGAATAGTATATTACATATTCTCAGAGTTACATGTACCGCGAGTGTTATCTTTACGAATAATAATAATAATAAATACTTTTCCATTCTGTCCTGCATATTATTTTGTTGAATTTCATTGCTCATGGCGTCTACATCCAGAGCCATCTACCATGCCACTGTATTATACAAAAACTGGACGGATATCTCACACACACATTTATTAGCACTGTACGAGGTACAAATTGTTACATTTTGCGAAAAAAGAAACTGTATTAAATATGTTGGACAATGAAGACTTCAGAAAATAGCTACTGAATTCATCCCATTTACAGACATCAGGAACTCTGCCTTTGTCAGGAAAGAAATTACACCTTTGAAACTCTCTGTAAAGTTATACCCTCCTAAATGCATAATTAAATGTTCGATACGTACAACAATTATTAACTATATTCAGTGTTTTCATTTGCGTGGATATGGTCAGAATGTTTTGGAATTCGCAACTCTCTTTCTAACTGTGGCCTCGTGGGCGTAGGTCATGTTTCCTCCTTTCTATGAAAGAGCACAGTAAACGTTGTACAAAGGCTCTACTTCCTACGGAGAGCTTTGGTCTATGTGCTTCTTCAGCGCGTACACAAAATCACAGCGCACCAAGTTCTACGTTAAGCCTGAGCAGATATTTCCTCACACTTCAGTGTTGCCACCCACATACAGAAATAAACTGTCTGGAAGCACGCGTGTCTATTAAAATGTTAAAATGAAATTTTGTGACTTTTTCGTGACCTTTTCTTGACCAGACCATAACATTTCGTAACCTTCAAAAACTGGGAAAGGCTGTTCCCCAGAGCGATAAAAGCTTCGTGTCTTTTCACATCACTTTTATTATATTCACTGTGTATAGTCTGTTTTCTTCGATAACTAACTTACAGCAAACACATATACATAAATCCTAATTTTTTAATTACATATCTAAATGAACGTGAAGCCCATATGCTGACAAATCCTTAGTAATCCTTTAAAAATGTCTCACTACTGTAGACAGAAAAAACAAAACAAAAAAAAAAATATGGATTCTTCCTCTCTGTTAAGATGGTTATTATTGCTTTACCCTTTTTTGAGCTTCTTCAACCTTCTGAAGTGTTTCAATTTCCTCTTCGGCCTGTTGTAACAATCTCCTTTTCTTCTACCTCAACTTTTAAAGGTGTTCTGCTTCCACCTTGATTTTGTTTTGTCTTCCGTATTCCTCATCTCGTTTTGGCTTCAAAGCTTCCATTCGTTTCAACGATTCATTTCTTACAGCCATGGTAATAGATTTTGTTACTAAAACCTTCTGTAAACCTCCAATGAATAATACGGCACAATATACGGAACGTTGGGAAATCAAAGAATAATCACAAATCAACGAATCCCAACTAAACACTCTTTGTTAACAGAAAATCCTCTTTCTACAGCACTATTTCCATGGAACACTGTAACTATAAGTTTAGAAAAAATCATCAGCACTGAAAATTTCCATAAGAAACGCATCTAATTTGTCTTCATGACTTGCATACTTCTTGAATAGGTGGTTTTTCACAAAGCGATAAGTAACTTTTCCTAATCTGATCTGCTTCGACGTAAGCTACATGGTTTCTCGAGGTCAGTTCTTGTAAAGCACTTGTAATACGAAATTCTTTCAAAGAACTATTTGTCATCACTCAATCGCCTATCGAGAAAGACATGTTGATCCTCTCACCATACCCTTGCATACTGGTGATTTCGGATTAACTAATGATGTAAACAGAAAAACTAGGAAATTTCTGAAATAAGGAATTTCAAGTTTTTGTATTCCTTTGCATGCTGCTGTTGCACCCCGTAGCCAATATTCACTGATCTAACATCCAGAAGATTCTCTGCCTATGTCACATCCACAATTATCAGTTGCTTGGCTGTTTTTAACGTAACACATTACACTCGTTTTCAAGAAGCGATTAGCCATACTGCTGACCACAGAATATAATTCGTCAAACACGAATGGTAAAAGAGGTTTCAAGCTCTGTCACATAATTTTCTAGTTCTAGTGCCTTTGATTGCAGGAACGAAAGTTTCGCTTCTAGGAGGTCGTGTGCTAAAAATTTCTGTAGAATATTGAAATTTTGTGTCCGGAGGTTTTGAAGATAGACGTATTTCTTCAAGAAGACTGAAAATTCATCTCTCCTAAAACTTCGAAATCAATATATTGTAGTAGGAACATCACAAAAAATTGTGTGCAAAGCCGTTCGCAAGAGGACAAGATGAATAACTGGGTGAGTTAACTTTTATTTTTTCTTTGTATACGTTAAACGATATTAATTTCTAACTAGAGAAAAGAGATAGATTGACTTGTAATTCGACAGAGATGTATACTGAAGTGCCAAAAGTCACGGGATACCTACCTAATAACATGTGGGAACTCCTCGAGCACGGCGAAGTGCAGTAACTCGACGTGGCAGGGACGCGACAAGGCGCTGGTAGTCCGCTGGAGGGATGTGCATCCATGCAGTCTCTACTGCCGCCCACAAATCTGTGGTTGTTGCAAGTGGAGGATCTTGGGTACGAATAGCCCATTTGATGATATCCTACATGTGCTCGATAGGGTTCATTTCCGGTGATCTAACAGGCCAAGTCATGCGGAAGTTGCCGAAATGTTCCTCAAACCAGTCGCGCACCATACGACCCGGTGACATGGTGCATTTTCATCCTAGAAAATCTCATTGTTGGCAGTGTACACGAAGTATATAAAGGGCTGGAGATGGTCACCAAGCAGCTGAACATAGCGCTGACCGGTCAATGTCCGGTTCAAGCGGACTAGAGGACCCAAACCATGCCAGGTAAAGACGCCCCACACCATCACGGAGCCACCACCAGCTTGCACAGTGCCTTGTTGACAACTTGGGGCATCATGGGGTCTGCGCCACCCCCGACCATCCGCGCGTACCAATTCAGGATGTCTACTGGATGCTGATTTTCAAATTCCAGGCTTTCCAGGTCTACTTCTCTTCTTTTCCAAGTCATTAATTTATATCATTTTCTTGCAAACAAACAAAAAATCTTAAAATAATTAAAAGAAGCATACAAAGCGCATATTATTTCTATAAGTCATTACAGAGCATGAAAAAATAATATTTATGTACTAACTAAAATGTATGTTTTCGAGTGATTTCAAACAAGAAAATAAAGTAGAATATTCCCTATCAGAAGGTGGTTGAGAAAATTGTGCAGTAACAAACAAGCAAAAAAAATAGTACAACCTACATGTATGATTGATATGTTTTAATAGTTTCAACGAAAAATTAGTTGAAATCTATCAGATCCAAAATTTAGGACATACAATTTACCTTTCTACATGTTTAGTTGAAACTGTTAGCAAAATTTTAGTGAAACTAACCAATACTCTTTTTAATAAGAGTTAAAAATGAGGAATTCATGTATATGTAAAACCCAACTTCGTAACACATTTTACTGCATATTCTTCTTAAACTATTATGACTCATCTTAAAGTAAGGTTTGTAACGTCATCCTCTTAAGTAGTTGCTTTAATATGAATTGGCGAGGCCTTTCGGAACGGCTCTCGCTCCGTCTTCAAGCTGTCGCAAAAATGTAATTTAAGCTTTTTGTGAGATATTGTTTGTGGAATATGCAAATGTCAGTATGTGGAAAGAAGTACATTATTTATTAACCGAAACACTTCAGTCCAATTGTAAAACCCACTAGTTTTTAGTTACTCCGCTGTCACTGTTGCTACATACCAGACTTGTTAAAAAAAAAAGTGTGAGCGGCTGCGGCCATATTGGAAGAACTGTTGTCGAATTTCTACCATGTGTACGTACAATGTATTTAGGCCATACTTACAACGAATTCCTGTTCAAGTATAAGAAGTATGAAGCTTAAGAATTATAAAAAAATATTGTATGTACACTGTAAGGTAAGCACAGATGTGTTAAAATTCGAAATGGGTTAATCTCGAATAAATAAGTGGAACTTAGGTAGTAGTATTTGCAATATTTCACATACAACCTAACCTCACAAAAAAACATCACAACGACGGCCTGAGGATGGAGCGAGAGCCCTTCGAGAACCTATCCAATTCATATTGAAGCAACTACTTACGAAGACGACATTCAAAACCTTATTGTTATTGGGTTCTCTATGCACTTAATTTAAAGTGGCTTTATTTGAATTCAAATACTTGACAAAATATATATTAAAGTTAAGGTAATATCAAAACTTAGTTTAACATCAGACACAAAGTACATAAACACATTAACCCAGTTAGAAAATAAAACAAGATATGCATAATTAGAGTAGAGGATAAGAGAAAGATAAAAAAAAAAAGCATCAATCAGAAATAATCATGGCTGATATAGTAAGCTCGGGTACCCTCGGGGTCGTCACACCCGTACTCGTAAGTCTGAGAGTGCATGAGGAGCTTCTCACAAAAATGAATTACATGCCTCCTTCTGTGACCTTAAATTCACAAACTCAATAAAGTTTCTTCTAAATGTTTACAAAGTGGAATTAATAAAGAGAAAATTTGAATTAAAAATAATTTTAAAAAATTCCAGGTTTTCGCTAGAATTCTAGGTTTCCAAAGTTTTCCAGGTCAGTAGACACCCTTGCAATTAGAAACGTGACTTATCTGACCTCGCTACACGTTGCCAGTCCTCTAATGTCCAATCCACGTCTTCCCGAGCCCATGTGAGTCGCCGCCGCCGATGGGCAGCGATTAGTAGCGACACACCTGTCAGTCTTCGACTGCGATACCCCATGCAGACAGACTTGCGCTGCACTGACCTCTGAGACATGTTCCTGGGACGTCCTGCATTGATTCCTGCCGTCAGATCACGCACTGTTGCTTGTCTGTCTGCCCGAACGAGTCTGCTCAGAAGTCGCCGGTTGCGGTCATTCAATACCCGTGGGCAACCCTGATGGGTCTTAATGCATCCAACAGGGAAGCCCTCCAATGCGGTATTCACGGTCCACCCTTGACACTGTGAAGCGAGTAAAGTTCAATGTCCGGACAACTTCCGAAATCGCATGCCCCATTCGTCTAGCATCAACTATCATCCCGCGCTCAAACGCCAATAGTTTTCATCGGGTTGCCATCACCACTGTACATGACGTTTTACTGCACTCACTGAAGTTCAACTGGCCACACTGCAACTGCTTTGCGCCATTCGACCGGTTCGCCGCGATGTTTCCGCGCCGTCAAGTAGTTCCCTCCCGCTATCCCATGACTTTGGCACTTCAGTGTAAGTCTAAATCAGACCAAGAATGATATTTCACCCACTACTTTATCGGCTGAAGAGAAAAAGAAAGAAGTTTTAAAATAGCAATCATGGCAACAACTCTGGGCTGGCTTGTGATGCGGAAAGACCCCTTTAACTGACGTTTCCCTTCCTTTCTCCAGTTCCACAAGGCGAGTGAGGGAAACGAACCTTCAATATGACCACTGATTCCACTTTTTTCCATCGCTCTGCCTCTCGCCGTCAGTGAAAATTGGCCTGAAATCGCTATCCCATGCACTTGGCATCAGTACTAGGTAGGTTAGGAGAACGGTTTCCAGGTTTTCCTTTGTTCCAGAAATTGTATGCCTGGACGGAAACTGAAATGAAGGACATAAACGCTACCTAGCCCACTCTACTATCTCCTGGGTAATCAGAAGTAGTTATAACTCAATTCAGCAATATACATAATGGTTACCATGAAAATATTGCAGAGCATTATTTCTTTCATTATTTAGTAACTTCCATATTATCATTTGTGTTGTACGACGCCATTTTGAAAATAAAATCTGATTTCTTAAAACTTCTAGTTTAATATAGTGGTAGGAACATATAAGACCTTCTGTGCCAAGCAGATTCAAGAGTACAAGATGAACAACAGGGTGAATGAAAATTTTTTTTTTCTTTATTACGTTAAAATATTTAAAATAGACCTATTTCTTTCTAGTTGAAGGAGATAGGTTGACTTCAAATTCGACAGAGATGGAACTTCGAAACAGTTCATGGATGATATCCTCCCCTTTGTTCTGTTTCCAGCAGTGAGAAAAAGAAGTGTGGACAAGCATACAGACGCCATGCACACAAATCACCTGATAGAAGTTTTCCAGGATTTCTCCTTTTCACATGGCGAATTCTTGGAAATGAATCTTCAATAAGAACACAGATGCCACCTTTCCCCATTTCTCTGTATCCGGCCATGAGTGAAATAGGCCTACCGCAATCACACGTACTTTTCTTCAGTACTAAGTATTTACTGTGCATTCTTCATGGACACTTCACTTTTATAAATGCCTTCATACATCATTATTGCACCACTTTTTTTCTTGCAAACAAACAAAAAATGTTTATTCTAGCAACTACCCGATTCACCAAGTCTCAGATTTGTTTTCTCCGAGGGGTCCAATTTGGTCGTCTCGGCAACGGAGGCCTCCTCTTCGGTCAAGCTTCCGTCTCCCTTCTGTTACATTTTGCTCACAAAACACTAGAGGGGACAATTGAAAATTTGGGGGTGACAGATTTTCTTAACTACCAGTCTTTGTTCTTAATGTTGTTTGTTTGTTTATTATTACACTGCAGGTCTTTGCAAATCATTAGCAATACTCTTTGTAATGTTCGTAAATGTTTTATATATTCTTTATATCTTCCTTTATTTTTTTAGAAATGGTTCTTACTAAGTTTGGTTCAATTTTTAGAAGATTTTTAGTTTAGCGAGACGTTTACTTCGATCCCATCGGTAACACAGGCACCATCTCCGGTCAAGCTTCTACAATTTGTTACACTGTCCTTGACCAGCACTGATAGGTATGCGACACTTGCCTGACGTCTTCCTGTGTTTCTCTTGTTTCACAAGGCGTTTCGCCTGGATGGAATCATCTTCATCTCTTTTTGATAACTATCCAACAATGAAAGGAAGGGGGTCCTTCTGTCGAATTTGTACCATTGTTGCTTGATTTTGTTTATGATGTCATTTGTAGATATTAAGTTGAAGTTTGGTTATAATAGAATTCTTGACTTTTCATTTTTTTCACTAGTGGTGATGAACAAATAAAAACTTTTTTTTCTTTTTTGATTAATTAGACCGAGTTTGAGTTTTTCTTGATATGACTTAATAAATTCAGATAAAAATACATTTTACACCATGGAAACATTGCAGCAACTAACTGTTTCATTGTTTAACCATTTCCATAGTTTTAGCATTTGCCTTGTACGACGCCATTTTGAAGAAAAAAAAACTGATTTCTTGAAACTTGGCTAGATATGTAGGTGGGTTTGGCGATGCATCACACTGCTCAATGATGCCAGATGAAGGACTATC
The DNA here is from genome assembly GCA_022664845.1 of Lepisma saccharinum. NCBI lineage: Eukaryota > Metazoa > Arthropoda > Insecta > Zygentoma > Lepismatidae > Lepisma > Lepisma saccharinum. The sequence goes on along the minus strand of JAGDQP010013323.1, from coordinate 38,570 downwards.
TAAAGAGGGAATTTAGACAATTTTAGCGTTTAATAGAGCAAAATTTTCCAGTCCAGCTAAATTTCGTGACTTTTACTTGACGTTCATGACCATTTTTTATTTCGTGACCAACAGACACCCTGGCAAACCTAACTTTCTTTCATGGTAATAAAAATTAATTATGAAAATATTAAGTTCAAAAAGAAAAAACGTGGGGAATTTCCTCAGCTCTCACACGAACAAACATATCTGTGAAACAAAATTACGATTTGGAATATTATTTGACACTTACGGAAGAACGAAAAAAATTACAACAAAAAAGAAACAACTGGCACCAATCAGTATGTACACTTTATACGCTTGGAAAGTGTTATTTCTGAACGTAAGAGCCGTACAGGCTTATAATATATTTCCTGCATTTACACAAAAATATACATATACATCTGAAAATATTCGGCGATTTAGAAGACAAGATCAGATAAATGTATATAATGCATTTATCTAACGAAATCTAACGAAAGTATATGAATAGAATGAATATAAAATACTATTTCTTCTTTACCGAGAAATCACACGATCTAACATTCCATAGGTTATAAATTGACCGGCAAGATTTCATAGGAATTAACCAGCAGGAAAAGTCATGGCAGGCTGACACATTATGATATCAGAATTAAAATTTATATAACTATACTCTTCGTCATACGTAATAATATAACAGCCTCGCTAATACTAATATGAATAACAACACAAAATACATAAATTATATTACATTTTCATTATAATAAATATGCTGAAGTTTAAATTCAATTTACAAATCAAGGAGGTGGGAGGGCCCTTCGTGCAAGCATCCATCTGTATAACAGTTTATTAAATTAAGAGTCACACGTTGTTAGAATGACGTTCCCTGGTAATAATTTTCGCGGAGGCTAGGAAGGAAAAATTAATGGACAGAGTTTGATCTAGGTACAAGATCGGCATTTACCTGGTAAAACTGAGGGAAGCCCTATAATAAGTATGGGGAACAACAGGACTCGAACTTGTGCGACTTTCCAGTGCCGATCGTCCGAGAGATCAACTATTCTGAAGACTTCGTCAGTTTCCTTAATGCAAGTTACACAAATTAAAACACTGAAACAAGAAAACGAACTACAAAACAATGGCGTGCAGAACATACCTCTACGAAATATTATTTTCAAAATTCAAATAGAAGAAACATCTGCTTCCAAACATAATCTTGTGAAAATACGTAGATTAAAACAAGAACGTTTCTTATTTTAGATTACTTCTAAAACAGCTAGTTTTAGAGGAAACGTTTACGATATAATCTGTATTAGATCAAAATTACAGTAACTTTACTCGGCGTCAATTACTTGCAATGTGCGAAGCTTTGAAACAAGGAAGAATAAAAATTCACATGCAGGGTTGAAGTATGTCATATACGAAAATTCACTAATCTACTTTGTACAACATTTACAACTGAAACCATTAAGAAAATGACTTAAGAGGAAGTATAAAAGACATTTTCACTCACTACACTAACTTGGTGTCACTTACCACGTCCATTAATCCTAAGCCACGCAAAATGCATTCTCGTTGAGCCAGGCCAAGAATTCTTTCATTCTCGTCTTTCTCTATAATGGGTGCTGGTTCAAACGAGTTACGAATGTACTGTTTAGAGGCTGGTGACGTTTTGGGCTAGAACATGAAAAAGTAACAAATAAACATATAATATATGAACACTGTTTCAAAATAAATAAACTGAATTTGAAAAACATGAAAGATCACACAAAAGAAATTTTAATAACACTTTATATCAGTAATGTAAGCAAACACAGATTGGTGATGCGCAAGATCAAATGCTTCTTGGGAACATACTTTCCCCTACGTGTGGTTTCGACACTTAGCAAACATCTCCACTGACATGGGAAATATTCGCAGCTCTACTAGCTCTGATGACCAAAAATGATCACTGAAAATACGTGCTCTGTGAGAAAATACACCGGTACACCATGAGTACATTCAGGCATTCTTAGTAAAACAACGTATGATCGCTGCTACGAAAAGAAATAATTTTTAATTGTTGTCTGACCAAAAAAATAAAATATTTATTCTGACCTTTTATGATTTTTGATAGATGGTAACTCTTGGAACAACTGTGTGCTTTTCGAAACGATGAAAAGTTTCGTACCAAGTTGATTCAGCATGCCTACTCGTATTCGAATGGTCGCAAGGAAACAGTCAGAATAAACACTGCGGACGATATGGAAATATTATTACTAACTGAAAGAGATATTTACTCATGATTCTTCTACAGTTTACTGAATCGAAATTGTATTTTGTCTAACGGCCGGATACAGTCAGATGAAAGGCTGTGAGGATGAGTAATTTTGGAACAAATTAGAAGAAGGGATGAAATTGTATCAACGCCTTGGTAACTGTAGCTTTCTATAGTAGTTTCCTTTGTAGTGTTAGTGTGTTATCTTCCTAACTTTTACCAAAGTTTTTGAAGTCGACTGCTTGCAACAGAGAGCTAGATACTTCTTCCTATTGTTGCAGAATTATTTCAAGAATAAATCATAGTATTCTCTACGAAAAATCATTTCAGAATAGAATTCTATGAAAAAAATTAAGCCCAGAAGTTATTACATACACTGACTTAAAGGATTTGTCTTTCTGTGTGTCAAAAGGTGGTGAATTTCCTACCTGCTTCGCCTTATGTATTTTCCCCCCTACAAGTTTCCGTGTAATAACACGCATAGAGAAAGAGGAATCAAAGACTTTGGCATTAACTGCATATAGATTCGGCTCGGAATGAGTTTGTCTCCATTATTATTAAAAAGTCAACTATCTTCAATTCAGTTCTGTAGAATCTTGCGTTTTTCGAAGCTTAAAATGGAAAACATCGCGTTTTCTCGCATGACGAATAACTGAAATAATTTCACTGTACCGCACAGAAGGAAGGCTTTTGTTTTCTCTGTGTTTACCTGTAGACCTATCTCATAGCAAGGTTCAACTAAGACATCGGCGTTACTTTGTAACACATCTATACGCTCCCTCATTAAATCTACATCATCCGAGTATACGAACAATTGGTTTAAGCCATTCAGTGTTAGTCCCTTTTTTGTCCTTTTTATTTTTAGAATCTTATCTTCTAACACAAATTTAAATAGTAGTGGTGACAAGGTATCACCCTGCTTCCATCCTCTGCGAACTTCGTAACTATATCTGACATATTATTACCTATACGGATTTTGCTTATGGGGTCGCTGAGACACGTTCTTCCTAGTTGCACAAATATTTTCTGTATTCCAAATCGTACCAGCATATTGTATAGTTTTCCTCTTTTGATAGAATCGTAAGCTTTCTTGAAATTTATGAACAACTGGTGAATCGTCTCATTCTATTCCTATTTCTTTCCTAATATTGGTCGCAAGGCGAAAATCTGGACCAACGTATATCACTTTTCTAACTCTACATTGGCGATTCCAATTATTTAATCTACGTATATGCTTAGACGGGTTAACAGGATATTACTCAACACCTTGTAACGTAATGAGAATAAAGAGATTCCGAGATAATTATTACGGTCGAATTTATCGCCTTTTTATAAATCGTAATTATTACTAAGGTTTTCCATTTCTTTAGAAGCTCCTCCTTTCTCCATATAGCACTTGCCAATTTATGTAGCTCCTCGACAACTGACGTTCCTCCCGCTTTAATTAATTCTGCTGGGGTGCTGTGAATTCCTGGTGATCTGATTTTTTTTTTAATTTCTTTATTGATATTTCGACTTCAATCTCGCTAGGTTCGGGTATCCACGGTTCTGCGGTATGGATTTCAATTTGAATTTAATTTTTAAGGCCTTTAGGCAACTTTGGCTTAGGCTGGATGGATGATGGTGGAGTGAAGAAAGTAGAAGGAAGCGGGAAACTCCCGAAAACAACCATGCACACAGTGTTTGCCCACTACAAAGCCCACTGGCACGAGCAGGATTTGAACATGTGACCTTAAGCGCAAGAGGTGAGCGCTCTAACCGTTGAGGCTCCGTGACCCGGTATGGATTTCAAATTTCCCTGTGTGTATATTAAGAAGCTTGTCAAAATAGCTTTTCCACACATCGAGAATTTTAATCAGAACCGCCTGAAGATCTCCAATCATCCTTGGGTAACCACCTTTTCTTAACGAGTTTACCCCTTTGCATAGATCTCGTATGTCATTTGTCATCCCTTTTTCCTCTATCTCCTGGATTTTCTGCGTCAGATATTCTCGTTTTTTGTTTGTAAACCCACGTGTGGCGTTACGTTTCACATTAATGTAGTGGTTTGCATTTGTTTCGGTTTTACTGCTTTCCCATCGGTCCCTTGCTTGTTTTCGTTCCTCATGAAGCTTAATTCATTCTTCATCAAACCAAGGCTTGTTTTTCTGTCATTTCTTCTCACCTACACGTTCTTTCGCTGCACCCTTCACTGTATCACGAATTGCCTACCGCATCTTATTCACACTTTCATCACTATCATCTTTATTGTTACTCGAGTCGGCTAAGATTTCAACCCTATCTGAGATTTCGAGTTGGTAATCTGCCTTTACGTTCTGGTTATTTAGTGAGTGAGTCAATTGTTATTAAAGTCCTAAACGAGCTGGTGAGCTTCTAAGGACGGGACCTACAGTTTTTGGTAAAGTGGACTCCGAACCACTGCGATTCAATTTAACTCGGCAGGGTTTGAACCCGTGACCACGCGCACAGAAAGCGAGCGCTCTACCCTCCCGGCCACCCCGAGGTCAATGGTTATTTAGTAGTTTTACTTCGAATTTAAGCTTTCTCTGTTCGCGATGCACAACTTTTTCATCCCTAACTGATAACCGGTGTCACATTTCGCTCCTCTGTAAGCCCTAACGTCCATTATATTGGTATATGTTTGCCTATCTACTAATACGTGATTGATCCGGTTGTTGTTTTGCCATCAGATACATGTGTATGTCTTTGTGTTCTAAGTACGTGCTCTTTACAATTAGACTATTCGATATCACAAAAGTTCTTTTTCCATTGTTGTTGCTGGCTTCATGAGGCCTTAATTTGCCTACAGTAGATCTAAAACTTTTCTTTCCTGTCTACCTTTGCGTTGAAACTCCCAACATAATTTTCGTGTTGTACTTCGGTAATCGGTAAAACAACCTATCTACCTCATCGTAATATGTATCTTTGCCGTTAGTATCATTTTCCTCGGTTGGAGTACGGACATTTATTAAAAACTTGTTGTACCATCGAGTACGTATCGTATCGTAATGTAGGGGTCTTTCGTTCATGAACTCTATATTCTGAACAGCCGCAAGGGTACTATTCTCAATGAGGAATCCTGTTCCAAAATTGAGTTCCCCCGTAGTAGAGAGAGTATTTTTAGCAGTAGCTTAAGACAGGAGTGTAGTATTGGACAGGAGATAGCGTCCTGTCTAATGCTATCTTGACCCTCCCACCGGACTTCTTGTATTGCTAGTATGTCAATCTCGTACTTCTTAGTCTCACGCACCATCGTCTGAAGGGCGTTCATTTTGTGTCAAGTTCGTACTTTCCACGTTCCTATTCTAAGGTATTTCTTGGATCCCCTGACGCAGTCATCGCCCAGAGATTCCAATGTGAGACTAGTTTACATCCGGAATATTTTAGCCCAGGAGAACCAATAGAACTCTTACTTATACAGTATTCAGAATGTAACATTTGTGTACCTTAATTGAAAAAATTCTCAGATTTATACCTGAATCAAAATCAGTATCGCTGAGGCTTGTGGCGGTGTACCGGATGCAATTTTCCAATTGATAGATAAAATGTATTCCTTCGTTAAGCAACTGACATAATTGCGAGATTATAGTAACAATTTTGGTTAAGTTCAAAATATTACGAATCAGTGGTCACACTTGGGAGATTCCGCATCTATTCACAAATTTAGATCCAACCTTCAGCTGGTTAACCTTGAGAAATTATGAAAATGACTGTTAAAAGATTGTTTCGTAAATACAGCACAATATTTTAGGAATGTAAGTCAAACTTTATGATTTAAGGAGTGTAGTAATTAGGAGGCTCATGCATATCTACCACTCATCGTAAATTCCATCACCATGTAAAGCTTTTGTGGGGGAATTCCTTCTAAGATGCCTTCCTCAATCGTAATCAGCGCCCAAATAAATTTTTGGGTAAAACTTTCATTGTGATCTGCTAAGCTGATGCAGCTTACGTCCTTTATGATGATGCCTCGCTAATTTTAGGCGCCTCTGGGTTCGAAACTATGATTATTAATATTATTGGACAAAGATGAATACAATCAGGAAAATCATTTCTGAAACATTTCCGTGTATTCACGAAACACGCTTTATGTACGTCTTTCCTGGTTTAATATATTTCGTAATAACAGTTAGGTAACTATAAGAATAAATAGCAATTACGTGAAATAACTACTGCTATAATTATACAAAGCATATTTTTAATACTCACTTCGCTGAGGGCATCGATTCTAGTTTTGCCTTGCGGTCGTTTAAATTTCAATTTGGACGGTGCAGAGCCTGTCGTGTTAGGTCTAGGTTTGGGTAAACCATCTACGCCCTTATTTGCCACGTCTTTCGCAGCCTCTTGTATTGCCTTCAGCTACATAAGTATGTAAACAAGCAGAGAAGTAAACAAATATTTCGTTAGTACTCAATCGTGTGTAATAAAGTGTTAAAAAAAAAAACTTTTGTTAAAAGTATTCTTGCAATTATGTGACGCATTACGGTTCTTGCACTTAATTATTGAACTGGTAAAATAGCACAAAGAGGAATTAAAATCTATCAAAAAACCTGTTGAATCTGTTTACTTTCCTATAAGAATATCCATTTTTTATAGTATATTTACGAAAGTTACTTACACTTAAATCTTGTGTTAAATGTAAAATGTATAATTATCGAGGGAGAGGGAGGAGAAAAAGACGACAAAGCAAAGTTAGGAATGCAGAATGCAATATAGACACGAAAGAGGGTCACAAAATGACCTGACAAACTTCATGTTGAGTATGTCTTTACGTATTATGTTTATTTTCTACGTGGAAACTGAAAGTACAAAAAAAATATACATCAACACTGGTACAATTACTTGGCAAAGAAAGGCATAAATAAAAAAATCCTCGCCATGTGATTAACGTCAGCCCAACAGGAAATTTACTTTTTAAAGTAGTACAGCTAACTATTGCAGATGTCCTATTAAACATCTTAATTAAAACATACAATACAAACGCTTGAAATTTTGACGAATTAGGGACTGAAATTGAATTATATCTACTATCTAAACGCCAGCTAACTATTAATATATTGCAATGATCTGCGTGTTACGACACGTGATTCACATTTCAAAACACAAACATTGTAGTAAAGTGAGTACTACATGTAGTAAACAGTTATGTGACGCAATGTAAATAAATAGTAAGTTACATAAGCACCAGCAGACGACAATTCTTCAAGTAACAGAAGATGGAGCTGATATCGAAGTAGGAGGAGCTTGGAGGACCACACCTCAAGAGGACAGCTATAAAATATCGATGCAGCCCTAATTAAGGATCACTTATTTATCTGGGTGGTCGTCTCCTCTCTCCCTAAACCGTTCACGACTTGCAACGGAGTCGGCACAATCTCCTACACACACAGTTGGCTTGGGATGGTATGCTTCCTTCTGAAACCGCACACGCAGCTAGCGTGCTACCTAGACTCAAACCCGTACACAGTCAGCTACGGGCTGGTATCATCCTTCCGCACACAGTTGGCTACAGGCTGGTGCAAACCTTATCCTAATTCTCTTCTCTGAGGCAATCGCCCAAAGAAGAGGACCACGTAGTTAACGCTGTAAACTACTCTGTAAATACTCTCGTAAGGGACAGTCTTTTTATTAACTGACCAATACTTGTAAAGGATAGTTCTTTTTATCAATCGATTTGTACACTTTATAATAAAACTGGTGATGGACTAAAGACAATTTCCGTGTATCTCGACTCTACTTAAATGCATAATTGACCACATACATAAGGAACATTACGTGGTGGATGCGACCAGGGTTTGGAAACAGTTTTTTCCAAACATCGATAGTTTTCTTCGGCACCTAGGCTACCCAAGAATATTAAGTGGCAGAAGCACCGTCTCCACTAGTTTTTTAAAGTGGAAACTATATTTAGACAGTGCCTAAAACAGTGCAAAAAGTGCGCCCAGGCCAAAAAGTCAGTATAGTGTACAATAAATAAGTGCAAATCATCATTACCGGTTCTAGTGAAGTGTCAAGTGACTTTTTAACGGACAATTTATTTCACTACTAATACTTGCAGACCGGCTCCAAAAAAAGGCAGGACATTTTTTTTCTATCAGGATGATCCAGGAACTATTTAGAGTCATGCTCGGAAATGAAATAGCATAAAATTAACAAATCTTTTAGCAATCAATGCCAGTAAATACTAGGTCGGGAAGTAAGTCAGAAAACCAACACTCAGAAACAGAAAATAATTCTAACGAAGACAACAATATGGCATTAAATCCATCATTTAATTTATCACATTTAACGAAATTCTCCGCACGGATTAATGAAGATCCAGACAGATTTTTTATGTTATTTGAGCATATGGTCACACTGCAATCATGGGACGATGACAAAAAGGAACAAATATTACCCATGTACCTTCAGGATGTCACCCTTGATATGGTCTTTCAATTACAATCCCAAAATTTGATGACAGAGACCACTTATAAACAACTAAAGGATAAATTAATAAGCCTTAGCAGACCAAAAACACATAATTATAAAGCTGAGATGGAGATCAATCTAGTCCAGCAGCAGCCAGACGAGTCGATAGACGCTCATTTCATTCGTAAACTACGGGCTATTCGTCATAATCTCCCAAAAGCAAGTGAGGAAGAAAAGGTACGTTTTCTTTCACTGGGGTTACAAACCAATTATTTGAAAAACATATACATCGGTGAGAGACCTGCAGAATCGACTCCACGCTCTGGAAAAATCAACCGACTTATTAAAAAAGAGAGAATCTGTAGAACGGTCACAAGCACTACTATCGATGGCCGACCATAGCCAACAAATCCAAAGCAACACAAATACTTTTTCGCAAAGTTCCAGTAACCAAAATCTGCAACAACCTATGCCAAATTTTCCAAATCTGAATCAACAAACACCAAGTTATCAACCTCAAACCAATCAAAACCTACGCTACCAACCAACAAGTAATCAATCTATATTTAGTCAAAATCCTAGTTATTTGCAACCAAACCAGCAACCTTTAAATAGTCAAAATCTTGGTCAGCAACATCCTTTGATAGAGTCCATAAATAACCAAGCTCCTTACAATTCGGCTTATAAACTCCTTCCTATGAATAGTCCTATAAATAGAGACCATAATCAAGCTCCTATTGCTATCACTGATACCGTTCCCCATAGTAAACCTATCGGAAGATTTCTTTATGACCTAATAGAACCAAACTAACCATTTAACTATGAAATTTCTTCCCCACAACCTACCCAAAATGCACAACATACTCAAAATTCCATGGACATCATCATCGAAAAGTTAGCTGAATTATCACCACCAAAGTGCACCAACAAAGAACGTAAAATATAATCTATTTGTGCTTAAGGCACGTGATTTTCAATGACTATTCTGATAGAATTCAACATTATTAACAATAGCCTCATTTTTCAATGATAATTTTTATTGATACGACTATAGCTTTTTAAGCAACTTTAAGATGATGTATTTCATAGAGAAGTTTGAATAACAAAATGAAACTTTCAGAGGTTTTAGAATATAAACAAATGAACTTCTATGCGAAATTTTATTCATGTACTCCCTCCCTCTTTTAACTTACAACACCTCAAATTTGGACAAATTTGAGTTATGAAATTGAAGTCTCAATATAAAGAAAAGGAAATGACACAGAAAGTTATTTTTTTTTTACTGTTACTACAGTGACAATAATAGATAATAATAACAAAGTAAACGGCTTGTTATTTCTTTCCATTCAATCAGGAAAAAAAATAAATCTAAAAATGAGAATTTCACCTATATTTTAAACCATTCTGTCCGATAGCAGTTTTGAGGCTAGAACTTAAAGACTTAGATATCCTCTGAGGTGTCTATATTTTAAACTTTTTTAATTATTCAAACTTCTCAATTGGTTTGTGTGTGTAACTTTATAATTCGCTGTTTTTGAAGAATCTCATTTTTTAACACCCTATATATCCTGAACTATAAGCAACAAAATGTTTTCAAAAACTGTTTTCAACTTCGCTTGTATATGGCATTCAATGTACCAAATATGAAGGAAATCAAAAATAGTCGAGCGACCATCACTTGAAATTCTGTGGAATGACCCCTAGGCTACATCTTGAACTTTGGCAATATTAAGATTGCAATTAACTATATCAAGTAATTTCAAATCATCCACATACAATATTAGCATTGTATACTTCACTCTAGTTTATATTCACTACTGATAAACACATTAAACAGAAGGGGCCCTACAGAAGAGCCCTGTGGAATACCTGTATCTATTTTAGCAACTGAACATAATGTATTTGAATTTCAATTTTATTTATGGTCTTTAGGCATCTTAGGCTCAAGCCGGGACAAGATAGTGGAGGGGATTTTGGAAAGTACACGGTCAGACCTAGTTAGTAAGTACCATCCCGGCAATTGCCTGGTATCACTTATAAAAAGCCCTGGAAAACCTTCAGTCAGGATAGGGGGCCGTTGGGACCGTTCCCAGGATTCTCCGCTTGCTAAGCCAAAGCTCTATCAACTGAGACACGGCCGCTCGGTAGATAACGTATTGTTTATCATTATTTGAAAGGATATGTTTTGTAAATAGTTGGTAAACCATTTTGTATAACTTGGACATAAACCAGTTTGATTTCAGATTATTTAATAAAAAAAGAGTGATTCACGGTATCAAAAAGCCTTTAACAAATCAAAATATATAACACGAACATATAGTTACATACTCTTAGTTACTCTTACATACTCTTATATAAACTAAGTACTTTCACATAAGTAACAATTGATTTATCTGGTAAGACCCATGTTGATTTTCATGAAAAAATGATTTTAAATTAAACTGTAAACGTTCTGTGATCAACATTTCAAACAATCTACAAAACCGTTCAATGCTGATACAGGTCTATAATTTTTGTAACGACATTTCTTAAGTGTGATACTTCGATGACAATATCAAGAATTCTAACTAGGAATTCTTTATTAAGTAAGTTTCTAAATCATTATTACTCTAAACTGCCCGGCATTTATAGTCATTTTATCTTCCATGAAAGATTTTATTTTCTAACATCAATAATTGTAAATAGCATCAAACATACCACTTAGATAGTATTAAAAATTATATCGAATCTTTCTTGAATAAAAAATCTATTACAGGAAAATAATATGGAGAATTATCGTAAAAACATAATTAACATTAAATCTGATGAATTAATTCTAACTTCTTACAATATTCATTTCCTTCTTTGTTTTTCTCAATTTCTGCACATGACTCACCTCACGGTTCATGGCGGTTTTCTCACTTAGTTAATTCATTATTTGTAAACAAAATATAGTTACACCTAGAAACAAAATTATCTACACACTACAGTTATACACACTTAAAAGTAATTATAAAGCTATGTAATGAGACATCGATTATAAATCCTGTCTAATACATCTTCTCTAACAGATGTGTCTCCTCCTCATATATTGGTACAATTAAAGCTCTTTCCCACTAACTTGGATAATGATCAGATTGTAAAAATTTGTTAAAAATATAACGTTGAAGCTAAGTATGCACTACACCATTTGATTACATATTCTGGTATATTATCTAATCCTATACTTGATCTGGTCTTCAATTTTTGTGCGGACCACTGTCCTGTATTATAGATATATCTATTGCGTTTATTCTAGTTACTTCATCAGTTGCCGGTCTAGAAAGCCCTTGATACGCCTGTTCGTGATTAGGTGCGCGCAATGCTGACCACACAGACGTTACTCAGGTGGACGCAGCTCCAGCAAACGCGGACAGATGGCGTTGGTGCAGGCTTAGGTCCTATCGGCCTGTTACGCCAGTGGTTATTATTATTTTACTTCATCAGTTGCAACATCATAGATTTGATTATTCTGAGTTAAATTTTTAAGAAAATAATTCTTAAACTAGTATACGATCCTGTGATGTCCATACTTTTTATCCAAAAATATGAAAACAATTTTCTAGGCGCAGCCATTACACAGGTAATTCAGTTCATACGGACTGAAGGGTCAAAATGCTCTCTATCGGATTATATTACATACGAGATTGAATTTACTTTCGCACGGAAGCCTATGATAACTTTTAAAGGACTAGATGGGTGAAAGAAAAAGAATAATGCCAGTATTTTAACGGCACATTTCTCGTTCTCTTGGGCGAATTCTATAACTTAATAAAAGTTTAAAAGCTGTAGTATTTTCCCATCTTCACTCTACCGTGCTACACAGTGATAAGTGAAAGTGATTTTATTCTCATATCTTTGTGACTGCGATGAGTCACAACTTATAGGTCTAAGAGATTGAAAGAGGGGCCAATGAGGAGACGGGGGAAGGCATGAATTACCGATCGACTTGTTCTTGTTTACTAAAACGTGAAAGTGGCCATGCAGGAAGCGCTCGCACTGTCACCAGGTTTTATTTTCATACATTCGCTCATCACTGGGAGATGTATTTTTCGTACAGCTAAGCGCAGAAATTAAGATGTGAAATGCCAATGCGGACATTAAATAAGCCTGGACAGTATATGAGCGTATACGGTACATCTGCAATTCCTTGTTCATCAGTAATTATTTTATTAGTTCAGATTAATCGCTTTCATTCCCTTGTACTTTTTTTGAAATGAGTGAAATTATTATTATTAGTAGTAGTAGTAGTATTTAAATAATAATCATCACCATCACAGTTTCAAACAAAATATGAAACAATTCTAATCTTATTTATACAAGTATCAATTCATACCTTTGCTTCTTCTCGCTTCTGAACATTCGATTCCGTTCTTCTCCTAGATGCTACAGTATCCTGAAAAAATGAATTAGTACTGTCCAGAAGAAACATGTCGTATTTATTAGATTCTGATGATGGATACACTCGCCTAAAATTTCCCATGTGACTTTTCTCCCACTCGGCTTGTTTATTCCTTAAATCTAAGTTAAAATGACACGAGTAGTCCAAGTTCGTATCATTATTGTTACCTCTGCAAATGAAAAGATACGAAAACAACGGAAATTAAAATGGAAGTCAATGGAAAACAACGTAAATTAATAAACAGTACAAGTTCTTACAGAGTACATGTGAAAGAGCTTCCCTGTTTCCTTTAGGATTACCAGATGTCGTTCTATGGAAGAATATGTTCCATTTAAGACGTCCTTCCTTCGATTTCAAAATGTAACAGCAGTTCTTCTTTTAAACAGAGTAAAGAAATAAAAAAAAATATGGATATGACACATCAAAGTACATGTTAGTCGTTACAGCAGCCGAAAAAACATTTGAAAGACACATCCACATAACCAACTGCATGTAATACATATACAGGGTAATAGAATAATGTGTACAAGAAATTTAAGAGCGAATTCCTCCCCGCCCCAAAATATACAGGGTGGTTCACGAAATCTGTAACAGGGCCATAACTCAACTCCTAGTGCACAGAAATCTTTGAAACAAAAAAATGTTCATACCCAAGTGCATGTGCGGAATCACGTGGTGATGTTTCTGAAATCAGGGGCGTCTCGGAAATACTTCTACGAGGGGCAACTTGAAAATTTTAAATGGCAGCAGGGGTTGATTTTGCTTCCATTGAAACAATCGCTAAGTTGTTCAGACTTTCAGGTTTGTTTCAAAGAAATCAAAATCAACCATTGTTTCTATTTAAAATTTTGAATTAAACCCCGTAACAGTATTTCAGGGACGACCCTTTTTTTTTTTTTTTTTTTTTTTTTTTTTAATTTTCACCCTTTGGTTTCGCACATCCCATTTAATATTTTACTTTAGTTTAGAACCTTTATTTACTATTCCCTTTGAGTTACAGCATGCGAAAAGTCTCGAAACCCCTCTACATCATGTTAATTTTGACCACCAATTAGGTCTTCTATCTGCCAAACGGTATAAGCTATCGAAAAGTGTTTTCTCTAAAAGTTGTTCAAAATGTAGCGATTGTTTCAATGCTGGCAAAATTAACTTCTGTTGACATTTAAAATTTTGAAATTGTACCCCCCTTCCTCCCACGTACAGGTATCCATATAAGCGATATTTACGAGTGAGGGAGTGCCGCATAGATAGGTTTCCCAATTTAAGAATTTTGTTGGCACGGAATTAAATGGTTAAAGGGGCAAGCATAGAAATCACCTCTAAGCTACATTCGCCAATCATAAACATAGCTAAAGTAGGTGTATTTACTACTATTACTTATGTGATTTGCTAAGCCGATATGGCTTACGTCATCACGAGATATGACGTCCTTTTTGACGATGTGTCTGTACCTTTGAGCGCCTGTACTCAGAAACTACGGATGTTTCAAAATTTAAACTTTTTTCTTGTCTTAGTGTCAGGAACTCGCTTTTAAACCTTTTGCACGCACTATCACCCTATATACCCCAGTACACAGACAACAGAGTCTTCAGGGTTTTCTTGAAAAAAAAAAAAAATCAATCTGTTGGTAACTTAAGAGGATTTCTCGCTTCAAATTCTCAAGAATCATTAAAGATTTCACAACTACCATACAAAAGTAAGTAAACATACAAATCAAAGGGAAATGTAGTTTACTGCAATAGTGGTATCCGTAAACTTTTTCGTTTGCTCAAACCAGACTTCTATCAATTGATAGTTTTCAGTAAAACTTGATTAACCCTTATCATACCAAGGTCAGTCGATCGACGTTCCTTATCAAGCGGGGTTCCTAGAGGACACCCCCAGGATTTTTTCACTGTACCTTATTTTTGACGGCTGCACTTTTTTCACTAACATATTATTGCTCAAGTTGATGGGTTACTTTATTATTCAAACGGTCCTTACGTCCTTCAGGCATAATCTTATATTTTTAGCATTGCAAAGTGAAAATATCCCGTAAGAAAAATAATTTCTGTATGATATAAACAAGTTACACATTAAAAAGTTACTACGTATAAAATTCTCAGCTTCAGAAGATTAGGACATCATATAGGACATTAATAGTGCATGAAATAGGACGTAAAAATGGATATATAATACGACGTTAAATAGGTCATTTAGTGACATAGTAGGACATAAAATAGTACAAGATAGGACAATATAGAACATAAAATAGTGCATACAAAGGATATAAGACATAAAATACCAAGCTTGGTCCTCAGAGGACCCAAGGCCAGTTTTGTATATTTTTCTTTAGAAAACTCCAGAGCTTTTTTTTTCTCTTTCTGCATTTCTATCATTAGGACTGAATAAGAAAAGCATAGAAAAATCGGGTATATGTACGCACAATAGTTATCAGTCGGCATAATACAAACATGTTCTGAGGTTCCTCTAGGACCCCACCTTGGTACGGTAAGAGTTACGATTCATTGTAATAAGATTTACACGTGAAATGAAAGTCGCACTTCTTCACCTGGTAGATTCTTAAATTTGACTATTTCGTTACATGTTTGTTTTATTAATTTCAATGTCCTTGTGTCGTCCTTTCTCAGGTTCATGCTTTTTCTTTTTCGTTTCTTCTCTTATTTCTTTTAAATACTCCTGTCTAAGTTTTTCCGTCTGGTTAGCCCTTGAAAAAAAAAAATACTTTCAACTGAGATTTACCTAGCGTTAATAGTTTAAAGTGGAGTTATTCTGAAAACTTTTTACTTTTCTTTGGAGATGTGATTCTTAGAAATATGTCGGACATTTTATTTTACACACATTTGTTCGTTCGTAGTGGTTTCTATTACAACAGTCGAACTTAAAAAGAGCGATATTTCGGGACAACATATGCACAATTTTGTAGAGGAACGTAATACCTAATTAACAGAGAAAATGAGACATCGTTGTAGTCAGAGCTTTTGTTGATGCCATTACTTGTCCAATCAAGGACAAATGAAACGTAGGACGGCTAGACTGTAAGTTAGGTAACAGAGCCAGGCGTCCGCATCTAGGAAAGTTGTATTCCCTGCAGAAGGACCAATTGAATACGACAGGAAAAGTGATGTTTAGGTTTTCCAGGAATGTTTCCAATGACTTGGATACCATGAACCGTACGTGCACCTATGGCAGTGTTCTTAATTTGCAAGAATTTTGATTTTCAAATAAGCTGTTCATGATAAGCAAAACCAGATTTAGCTGGAACAGCAATAGTGTACTGTATTTATGGGGATTGGGGCGTGCACTGAGAGTTTTCGAGGGCAAAGAAACTATGAGCATGTGGAATACTGGTATTCAGTGACGTTACGTCAACCTCAACCAAGATAAATGGTGGAAATACGTCTGTTCAAGAACATATTGTGCAAAGGAAATTGTTATAGATAGATAGATCCGAGGAATTTTATATAAGCTGAGAGACTCTAGAACAATGGTCGGAGATGACGGTCAAGCAAGGTTCGATCAGAGACCAAATAATGGAAACAGCGAGTCTTGGAAAGTAGGTATCTATATTTTGGAGAATATATAGAATTTGGGAGTCTAGGAATCATCGGGGCAGAGTTGAAATAGTGAATAGCGACAACCCGTCGTTAGGTTGCTGCGCTTCGAAGAAGGTACGGATCTGGGACTGAAATAATAATAATAATAGTAATAATTACTACCGAGGTGGATCTTTTGTCGTCTGGGGCGATAATAATGATGGGATCTTGATGAAGGGCGGGTTTGCTTCACGTCCAGCAGCGGTAAGATTGTGATGCGAATGGAGTGCGTCAATGAAGTCGGAGGTGGCAATCTGTTTATCCAACAAAACAGTTTGTCGAAGGGCTTGTCCTCAGTCACACCAAGAAAATGCCACGATACCACCTCAACTTCGGTTCTGGCCGATTTCTCCCGCATCCTTTTCCTACCCTATTCCGGCCTGAGCCATAGATGCCTCAAGTTCATAAATAAAAATTCAATACAATTCTATGAAATCGATCTTTTTACGTAACTACCATATCGTGTAGTAGGGTATCAAACGAATATAGACACTCGGCAGTGAAAGTAAGTAAAAATGGGAACATTACATCGCTATTAAACAACAATGAACCAAGACTGCCACATTCAAACTGATACCTGATAACTGACGGGAAAACATTAAGCCCTGCGGAAGCAGAATGGGCAAGACGAAAAAAAAAAAAAAAAAGAAAAAGAAATTTGAAAGTGAACGACAAAAAGTAGTAAGAAAGATTATGATAGGCAGACAGAGGAACAAAAGAAGGGAAGAGTACAGACTTTATCAGAGTAAATTCTTAATATGAATGCTTGTACCTAGAAACAATCACGGGCCAGAGAAACACCTTAATCATTCACTTCTGTATAACTAGCCTATTACTACATAACAAAAATTTATTATGTATTATTGTAACAGCATAATATTTCATATAATTCTTTCATAGTAATGACAACCTTAATCATAACTGGAACATTTGTGAGGTAATGAGGCTCCTCCCAAAGACATTAGGAGTACCACACCGCCCCCTCCCCCTCCTTCAAGTCTTTAAGATTAAGATTTTAACTTTTACTTTTGCTTTCGGCTGTATTTTTTACTTTCCCCTTTTCTCTCTTTTAGCTGTTTCTATTTCTACATAACCAATTCGTTCCTTTCAGCGGTTAACTGGTTCTTTCGTGTTATTTTCACTAGCGCAGAGATTCTCAACTTTAGTTTTGTGGCACCAAAGTTTTTCTCTCAACTTCTTTTATTTTGTGGCAACCAGAAGTTTCGAGAGATCACCGGAATATTGTGATAGTAGACTCCACTTCCCATCCTAGGAAAAGCTGGCCATGCCAGAATTCTCAATAGCCCCCAGATCAGAGTAACGTAGACTATCGATTAATTTTCTTCGATTCCCAGTACTCCTAATAAATTATCGCAGTATCCCGCTTGAGAATCACTATCACCATTCTCTCTCTCTCTCTTCTCTTCTCTTCGAATTCTGAAGACCCTTTTAGGGCCCTCGATAGTGTAGCTAACAAAAAGGGACCTTATAATTCGGTTCCGTTCAGTCCGTCCGTTAAAAAAAGAACACAAAACATGTCGTTGGAAATGACTTGGCTAGACTAGCTCCGAGCCATCGGAACCGTGCTGATTGGTGCAGTCGGTCAGCGTTGCCAACGCATTCTTTAAATTCAATTTTTCAAATTACATCCGTTCCGTTAGAGCCATCTGCACCAAGAATTGGCATGAACATAATTCGACACAATAGAAAAATACTTTCGAAGTCCCAGTTCCCAAGCACACCAGTTATCAGTGTTGCAAACCTATTTTCTATACAATTCAATCTTCAAATTATTCCATTACGTTATACGTATCCGCACCAAACTTGATATAAACATTATTTATTAGACACAATAGAAAACTACTGTGGGTGTTCCCGTCGCAAAGCATCCCAGTTATCAGTATTGCCATTTTATAAAAATGAATGTATGTCAGAGATGCTAACAAAGCTTTTACGATTGTTGGCAGAATCACAGCGCCTTAATGTCTGGCAATGCTGCCACACAATTCATTTATCAAAAATACACCGTGAGCAAGATTTATCTCGAAGCTGTTTAGGCATTGTTTTCACAAACAATAGCGCTTCTGTTGTGGACACTCATTACTCCTCCTGATGCTCTGTAAGCTTCTCTCATGTCTCATTTTCTTAATGAATGAAATACAGACTAAAATAAACATGATATGAATAAAAGCATTTACTCACACATTGTGCTTCAATAACGCCTTCTGCAATAGTCGATATCGAGATTGTCTGCGATCCTCCTCTAAAATTTTCTTTCCAACGTGACGGGTTAAATTGAGAATGTTAAATGTATCCAGCAAAAGGTTTTCTTTAACATCAATATCTATTTTGGTATCAGTGTGGTAACTTGGTGAATGGTTGACCTGAAGGAAAAAGTAAAAGATCACTGCTTACGAATGAAGATTTAAGAAGCAACAGTTGATAGATCATTGCTACATGGATAATTTGAAACATGCCTGACCCCAGGTTATGCGAACGGTTAGCATCACGCTTTCTGTGCGCACAGTTCTCGGGTTAAAACCTGCTGGCAGTCAATTGTACTAGTGATTCTGAGTCTACTTTCACAAAAACTGAAGGTCCCGTCCTTACCTCACCAGGTCATTTAGGACGTTAAAACCAATAGGAGATCACAGTTAGTACTAACAGTTCAAAATTCAGGAATTTTGTCTTTTATTATTTCTAAACTTGTTGATGTTAGAGCATGTGGCAGACCTCATCCATTGGCCCATATGACCGAATATAAATAATGATGTGTGAGTGATAAAAGACTGATAATATAAAGACGATGATGAGTGATAATGAATGAATGAACAAGTGATTGTAATTATGTAAATAAGTTTCAAAGTGTTAGTATAAATATTATAGATAATGGACGTTGCCTAGCAACAAGATAAATAAATAAAAGCAATAATTCTAAAAGTCAGAAATAATTTAATAATAACTATCAGGACCTAGAACAATTCGAATATCAACACATAAACTATTTTTACTAAATGTTGATATTGTGGTCAATAGATGGCAGCACTGTGTTTTTTTTTTTTTTTTTTTTAAGATAAAATTTTCATAATTATGTTATTAATTAGTTTTCAGTTTTATTCAATTTACGTTTTATACTGTTATCATCTGAGGGTTTTTTATATGTTTACAACTATTATTTCAATTGTTATTCAATATTTCATGTAATATGACAAAGTTTATATGGTTTAAATATTAAGAAGGCGTTACACATAATTACAAATTTTTGATGGTCGGAAAAATAATAGAACTACTCAAAAGTAGCTTCTGGATGTCTGCGGGCTTCTTGGCTTGAAATAATGAAATATAGTACCCTTTCTCCTATATTTCATAGCTTTATTTTTGATTCCAATCACTTGCGGGGCGTTCCAATATACCTAGTCGCACGTCCGATTCTGTCGAATAGGAAGAACTGAGGCAAGGGGTATGGTCTACAGGTATGACATTCATTAACCTCTTACCTCTACCTTCAAGGGACGAAGAACCCATGCTACCTCTCCAATTTGACTACCATTATTGAGGGCTGTAAGAAGAAACTCCACAAGCACTGAATCGAAATATGGCATTCAGTTTGGCTCATATACATTTATGGCATTCGTTCAAGTTCAAATTAATGCAGAAAACGGCCATACACGAATAGATATTCATTTGAAGATAGATTCACTGTATGCACGATTTCTACTGCACGTATCAAAATCTGGACCACAAAACCTGACATAATAAAACAAAAGAGCAACAAAACCTTCTTAAATCATAGCTATAATTATTATCTTATACTAATTAGACTGCAGTATGCAAATTGTTGAAAGTGACACCACCGTCGCGTGTCTAATACCAAGACTTTGATCAGTTTTAAGTTGTTCGGTCATGAATCAAGTTGAACATTGATTACATGTGAATTATCGGAATCTGAACGGGGCATAATGGTGGTGACAGACGATGAGATGAATGGGACATTCTATTTACGAAGATATGCAGACATTAAACATTGCTCGATCCACGGTGCCACGTGTGTACCGGGATACCTCACGGAAGGCGTCACCATCTATCGTGGACAACACAGTGCCGACAACGCGTGCTTGGTTCTTCGACAAAATGGCACGGACAGAACAAAGCATGATACATAGAAAGGCGTCAACAAAACAATGTGGCTTCATAATAACGCACGCAAAACAAAGCCAACAGTGGAGGACAAATTGCGTTTTTTTTTTAATTAAAATTAATGATTAACTAAAACTAAATCAAATGCTCTAAGGAGATGATTTGTGTAATAATGACTTTTCCAATCTTCACTTTTAAAGGTAAAAACTAAATTGTATGAATTTTACTTTGATTCATTATGCTTTCATTGTGCCAAATAAATCAACAAATCAATACATTAGCAAGCCATTGTAAGTTCTATTTACCGATTTCGATACTCTTATAGTAAAAAAAAAAGGTAAAGCTATCCCCTGTGCGATGTGGAGGTAGCGCTCCACATTTTCTTGACCTACGGTACTAAGTGGGTTGGTCAGTCCCACGCTCGATCGCCTTTACCTTCCCAAGGTGCCCAGGAATACCAAGGATTTGATAGGAGGCTGAGTGCACCTCATAGCGCCAGGCATGGGAACACTGCGAGAAAATTCTCCAGTGTCCTGGCAGGGATTTTTACCCGGGTCGCCCGATTTGTAGTCAGACGCGCTACCATCTGAGCCACGGCGACTCATATGCAGACAAGAAAAAATTCTAAAAAAACTTTCAAATAAACAATGGGAAAAATTACTTCTAAGCGGGATTACTAGACACTGTGGGAAATAACTTTATTTAAGACACAAGAATTGAATTGCTATAAATCTGCAATTCGGTTTACGTGAAACAATTGAACTATGCTAAATGTCAGAATTCGAACAAAGTAATTTGCATCAAAATTCTTGCTGTTAGGCGTATTTTCTTACTGAAAATAAAATGTTGTATTATTTACGTAACTTTGACCGAACCTCGTACATGTAATTGTAAGAGTAAGATATCTGAAACATGAAACTATCTAAGATACTAGTAAGCGTTCAGTGTTGTACTCCACGGTAAGATTTCTCAAGCACCCATGAATTCCTGTTTCACTATTATATGACCACCTGTCATCTGGAGTGGAAATCTTTCATTATATGCAAACTGTTAGGGATGACATCACAGTACACTTCGACCTTCACTCTGTATTACCCTCGGTCTTATTATAAGAACAGTGAAGTTATCTCATTTCTAGCCGAGAAAAATATATTCGTGGAGTGTTTAATGTGATCCTTGAACTACTGAACAGAACTGTAAACTACAAGAAAAAATCATCGAGATTCTTATAACTGGATACTGGTAACTAGATTTTTCAATTATTTACAATAGTTTTAAGTTCAGTTTCTGGTAAAAATCTAATTACTTAATTTACATTCACAAGTTCTGAGGGAGATCCACTCATCTAGGAAACTTACAAACAAAAGAGAATTTTGCTGTGCCAGGAAAAGCTATGGAAAAGTCAGGCAATTGTTTTTAAAAACTGAAAATCTTTCTAGCTATAAAAACAAAATTTTGTTTTGGGGGAAGGTAGTTTGTTTTCATCCTGTACAACAGATAGTTGACAAGGAAGGTTACGCCACAGTAGCAAACCTACGCTTTCTGCTAGAAGGTTAATTTGGTTAACTTTTCAAACAATTATCTTCTTTTTTTTTTAGAAAAAAAAAAAACAAAACAAACTTGTCTCCAATATCTGTATAATGCTCTGTCTGCATAATACGTAAGCGAGAAAACGCTCGAGGAAATAAAACTGATCTGCTTACTGATCGAAAATATTCGAAACGCTGTGCTAATTGTTTAAAAGAAAAGAAAATACTTTACAAATTAATTATGCCCGAAAGAGTTTCGAATAAATTACCATAAAATGTATACATTCATAATTTCAACTACATTGAACGAAAGGTTAAAAACTCAAATTTATAAATTTACACTTTCAACAACACTTACAAAATTGCCAATTTCCCCTACATAAATAGAAGTTACGCTTACGTCATATCATAACAGACATGGCGAAAAAAATAGTAGTTAGGCTTCTTTCTCTACTTTTCTTCCTATTCTATTTTCTTGAATTTTGTTTTTATATTCTCTAGAAGTCTGCAGTATGCAGACGAAACGTTAGTAGATTTATTTAAAGTTAAAATGGTTCAACAGGAAGCTACAAATACCCAAGTAAGTAAAGATATTTTTGAATTTGTGTAATTCAAAATTAATTATGTGGCTACTCGTGTAAGCTAGTGAGTTGTACAACGGACGCTAAAATGTAAAATTTAATCGCAATACTTCTGTGAATTTCTTTTGCATTCTTGGTCGATTTCACTGCAGCTTTGTAGAGATAAGTATTCTCTACAAGCCAGAATAGGAAACATTCAGGTTATATTACAAGAAGAATACAGGTGGACAAAAGTTTTTTCGCATGTCTATACCTGACTTTTCTGATTTCGAAAATAAATATTTTGAAAGATCGTATAAATTTGTTGATTTTTCAGACATATGCACAATCACATGACACGTTTGAGGAAACAATTGCCATCATATGTAGAAAAACGAGGGCGATATTTGAAAAACATAAATTTTCGTATAAAAAAAAAAAAAACTAAGTCCAAAAATCTTTCAAGCTGTATAGTTCCCTCGTTTTATCTAGGAGAGTAATATTTTTTGTAAAACAACGGGAACTATTAATCCTAATTTTAATTTTCGGTAGTAGATGTCACGCACGGTAGGGACATAGTAAATTTGAGGAATATTCTTTAAAGACGTGCGACAATACTTTTGTCCACAGCTGTATTGCACTAACCAAATTACAACGTTTCACTCTATCTTAAACATATATTCAGGGAAATGGGATAGATTTAGACTAGCCAATGGAAGGACATAAAAGTGAAGGAAAAAATATGATAAAAAAGTATTGAAATCGTGGTAATATAAGCTCACTTTGCGTCGTTCGTGGTTATTCTACCTCCATCTTCATCCTTTTTTCTGTGCGTATTTTTCCCTTCACTCTTCTGTCCTTTCTTCAACGTAACGAATCTGTGTCTTTTTTTTTTTTTTTTTAATATCA
Source organism: Lepisma saccharinum (assembly GCA_022664845.1). NCBI lineage: Eukaryota > Metazoa > Arthropoda > Insecta > Zygentoma > Lepismatidae > Lepisma > Lepisma saccharinum. Next base: position 14,751 of record JAGDQP010013323.1, on the reverse strand, counting down.
AGATTATTGGAGATGTACTGACATCTTAGTATGAACAAGTTAATTCCTATCAATTGGTAGTAAATGTGGTGAACTACAGTTGGGGTTAGAAATAATTCGTAACAATTCAGAACAGTATACACTTGCACAATAGTGCGAAAATATATAATGCAGATGTGTTTTATGAATAATGTTGAAGAATTACAGCACTTTGCAGTGTGAAAATTTAAATCAGTATATTTAATGTGAGTAAAATATTTGCATAAGTTTTTCACTATATGAACTGGAAAACTTAGAATTCTTTTTAAAACGCGGCAATGTCAGGTAATTTTAAACCTCTACGAGCAGTGGTCTCCCTGTGCTATCAAGCAAACTGGGCTAATCATTAATGAATATGTGAAGTAAACCAACTCTTTCAAGAACTAACCTGAACATTCTTTTGATTTGCATATTTACTTGTGTACTCAATTGTTTGTCATATACGTATATTGATTCGCTTTTCACAAATTTTATTACTTTTCGAAATTAGAAACTTCCTCTATCTACCATTTTCTATGAATTTCAGTATACAAAGGCATATTTAGACTAGCCAATGGAAGGACATAAAAGATAAGATATAAAGGATAAGATATATAAGGACATAAAAGTAAGAAAAAATAAGATAAATAGATTTAAAACACCAGCTCTCTGTATTTGTTTAAACGTAAACTGTTTCTATTTGTCTACGTTCATTAATTTAATGCCGAAATATGTTTCTCCACTATAAAAGCAATGTAACTGGTATATAATGCAATTTGTCGTGCTCCAAGAACTCAGGGTTGGAGATTTGGGCATAATAAAAGAAAAATACATTAAAGTTCTTTAAAAGTGGAATTAGGAAAACGCATTATTTTCACATAAAGCATTTGCGTTTATTTTTATTCAAACATAAATTTAGCGACACATATTTGCCCTATTTTGTTCTTTATTACTGTATCGTTTTGTGTATTATCACGACGCCGCATTATTTTGTCGATGCGCTGTGTTGCGTCGTTACGTCACGCGCTGTTTTGTCATGACACCCGGTTGGCCAGTGGTGGCGTCTAGGTATAATTATATACAGTAACAGACAATCGACACATCCTCCCATGGGACATGGGAGCAGAAGACCCACCAGACCAAAATGTCTCTGTTAACGCCTCGACACCGCACACAGCGCCTCACTTGGGCTCATGAACATATAACTGGACCCTGAAGGACTTCCATATATGGAGTTGTCCGCTACCAGATGTTTCAGGCTGATTGTAGGATTCCAATATGGTGCAGACCGCATGAGGTCCTGTTATCAACAAGACATCTTGCATACTGCTGGTGGTTTCATACTGCATTTTTGTGTAGGGTGTATTTACATAGTATGGGTTAATACATTGGTCCTCCTAACAAATGACAGTCACGTTGCACTGGCTAGTGACCATTAGCAACCTTCACGGACTCCATGTATCCCCACAACAATGGGATTTTTCAACAGAACAATTTATCTCGTCATCGGACACAAGTTGTCAAAAATTGGTTCGAGGGATATTCTGAGCAGTGCCGACAAATATTGTGGCCACCACGTTCGACAGCATTAACTCAACCGAACACTAATCGGACATGTAGAGAGGTCTATTCGCACCCAAGATTCTGAACCTACAAATGCCTGGTAGTTCTGGACGGCTATCCACATGGCATGGCTCAATACTCTGTTATTTTCTAATAAAATTTTTGTTTTAATTGATCTATATTTCTGAGCTGCACTGATATCTATAGCCAAGTCCGTTATAATGCTTAAAACAACAAACGACAAAGGCTTCATTACAGATACTATCCCAGTATTTTTATCGTAAGACAGATAATTCTTGGAAAGTCAGAACAGCTGACGTAAACCGGACTTGAACTAGTGCATTTTCAGTGTCGATTCGTAGGTAGCGAACTTTGTCATTCAGGATTTAAAATGAAGGTCCGTTCCTCTTTCGCATTCCGTTGAGATTCGTAGTCCGTATGGATCTGTAACTTCAGTTACCCAGACCGATAAAATACACAGTTACTTTTAAAATATATTAACAAAGCTATGTCTCTACAATTGCTCCAATTTATACTTATTTGAACTCACCTCAAGGATATAAGGTTTTAGCTTATCATTTAAGATAATATCAAATCCCATTAATTCAAAGCAAGCATCATACGAGTCGTGTAATGGAAAACAAGTGTGGTAATTATGGTACAGTACAGGGTATGCTGACAATACGGTCTTGATTATTATGTCATCTATGTTTTTCCAGATTTCTTTCACATTGTAGCCTTCCCTTTCAAACCATTTATTTAATGTTGTTAGTCTTCTGTAAATAGAAAGGAAAAATCAAATTTTCATAATTTAAATGAAATGATTTTATATTTACACTTTCAACGTATTTCTTCTTTAATTAAAATACGAAGTGAGACCTAGATAATGTTAATTCCCTTTTTAAGTAATTTTTGTAATTCATCTACACAACACGAACTAAACCTTCATACTTAATAACACATCGTAACAATAAAGATCCAAAATTTAACTAAATTTTGGGATTTCTTTATATCAACATAACCTTTAAAAAGTTGCAATAAAGTTCAAAAAGTTCTATTATCAATTATCCGTTTATCATATCAGATGACAAAATTAACAGAGTTTAAAATAACATAAATTCGGAATAATCCATGTTGAAAGTTTTTAAACTACATAAAAGAAAACACGTCTAACAAGGGACACTCACCAAGTGACAAGAGCCCGAATTTGATGAAAACTCGTACGTAGGTGCAGTACATAGGTAAATCTTCAAAGCCAAAATTATAGCTGCTAGGGTCAACAAATAATGACACGGGAACCCGAGAAAGATGGAACGTAGAGAGCAAGTAAATCGAATAGAGAGTAAGGAAAACGTCTTTCCTTTACAAACTATTATATATATATATTGAAAGCAAATGGCTATTAATGGATACTAGACAGGACGAGATACATGTTGGAGGGTATAAGGACAATGACTGTTATCTTATCTTGACTCTGCTTCAAAATTTTTAAATAGTAAGTAGGTCTTGTGATATGTGCAGGAATGTCACCAAGAACCACAATGATGTTGACATAACTCTAACCCTGTACGACAAAATGGCACGTGAAATTGACCCTCGAGAATGTGTGAGTCGAATGATGAAAAATATTTTCTGTTATTGCCAAAACTAAATTCGTCGTTGGGTTTCTTGAAACATTCCAGCACAGATGGTTATATCACGTGACCCACTTACTATTTAAAAATTTTGAAGCAGTCAAGATGGCGGTCATTGTTCTCATGCCCTCCAGCATGTATCCTATCCTGTCCAGTATTAATTAATAACCATTTGCTTTCAATTGTAAAAGGTGTTTCTCTCTACTCTGTATTTAATTTTTTCTCTACGTTCCATCTTTCTCGGGCCCTCTTGCCGTTATTTGTAGAACATGGCT
>JAGDQP010013323.1:0-11182 GCA_022664845.1 Lepisma saccharinum | reverse complement strand
TTTCGCAATACGAACAGTCAGCAAGAGAAACAGTTAATCTAAGCGTTCTACCATGTAAGTATCCTTTTTTCTTCATATTTTGCCATTATATATACATATATATATATATTTATTTATTGTAGCACTGAATTTTTTAAATAAAATAAGTGTATACTCTGTCTTTTAAAAAACATATTAAGGGAAGGAAATTACTGTAATTTAGAAGAAATCAATTATTTTCTTCCTCAGCTGAGCGGCCGGTTAAGAGGGCGTTTTACTGTATTTAATGTCATGTATCAATGACCATAAATGTATTCACTGTAATTCACATCCTCAAAGACACAATGAGACAGGATAACCACTGACGTCCATATGATTCATTCCTTGGACTAACCACTTTTAGCTTAGTTACCACAAGTAATTTATTGCATCAGTTTTATAGGACCTAGTCCTATTCTATCACCCTCACTCACTCAGTTATTCAGGGGCAAAAGTTCACATTCAGTTGCTATGCTGCTCATCACACTCAATCATGAGAAGCAAAAATGCAAGGTCTCATTGAGACAGACTATTGGGACTTAGAAAATTTACAATGCTAGTACAGCACGGCAAAAAACAAAACATACCACAGCACGAAGTAATTTATAAAAATAGATCACATGAGGTCCTCAGGTACCAATCAGTAAGACAACAGAAATAAAACAATACTACAGCACAATATCCAAATATATAGGTATCACTTGCTCTTTCTTATCTCAATTTAATATTGATATACACATACTTCAACTACGAACCTTTTTGATCCTAATTCCTCATCCTGGATATATGTTCGACTATGCTTGTTTACTGCATAATTCGTAAGATGCATAAATACGTTACTAATATTTGTAGCAGTTGGTTTCCGATACATACTCGTAGAGAACCTAAAAACAAAAGGAGTTTGTTAATGCTTTATCACTACATTCTCGCGCTAAAATATTCAGCAACATTTAACACAATAAATAAATAAATAAAAATAAAATAGAAAAGCTTAAATAATATTATGTGACTAAGCAAAATCCAAAAAGTATTATGTTTTCGATATATTACAGTATTGAATACTAATTCCGAACATAAATAAGACTCCCTTGTTTTAGTGAATTCAAATAAAATATTAGGCACACATATCATTTTGTTGTAACGAAAGTACTGACATTTCTAGGAACATTCTGACACGAAAATTGTCCGTGATCAAAAGCGACCTGCATTTTCATGTATATTGTTGTAGGTACGGAGCCATGTAGAATTAGTAGGCTCGCAAGGAGGACATTTTTATGCCATTCAGCAAGCTTCTTTTCACTTTGAAAATAGACAGAAGTCGGAGAAGGTAACATCAGGCGAATAAGATGGGTAATCAAGAAGTTAACAGTCACAATCCTGTGGCCCGTTTGATTGTTCTGGTGAAGCAGGAAAACTTCGGTGATCTCTCCCGACAGGCTTCCTTGTTCTTCTAATGTAATCTGTACCAACAGGTCTGTACAATATTCTCTTAGGACAGTATCATCCCACAAAAAATTACTAAACATTACAATGATTTCCACATCCCACTAAAGAGTTAACATAACTTTCTCAGCTAATAGGAATAATTTAATTTGCTAAGGGGATGGAAGGGGGTGCAGTTTGCATCAATTAGACATTGGTCTTAGGTTAGAGCAAGGTGTTACCTACAGTTTCATATTGGGCAGGAAAATTATCCTGCTCTGCACACAAGAAGGACAAACTTTGTTCGAACAAGTACATCGAAACTGTTTCTGATCTGACGTCCAAACTTTTGAAACCCACGGTGAAGAGACTTTACATACTTGTAGTATATCGGTTAAAACATATTCTACTCGTTCTCGTGAGATGCTCGCTTTCTTGGCAATGTCATGAATTTGTTCACATTCTTTCCGTAGATTCAGTGAGAGCTTTAGCACACCTTAGTTACTGCATCAGGATAGTTAATCTTCTTGACACAATTTCCTGCTAAATTCTTTATTGTGGAAGATAATGTATTTCTCCCGAGAGTCTTGATGAATTTCCATGATAACTGGTCTTCCTCTGCATATATTGGATGGATTACTGTTCAGGTTGCTAAGATTTCCCATTTTTCAGCTACCTGACGCACGTCACGTCCATGGCTTGTAAAGGAAGCCTTGCATAGGTTAGAATGTTTAATTTGTGTATTAGTTGCAAAAAAAAAAAAAAAAATCTTAAGCTGTAAATTCCATCAATATCTGGTAATAAGATCATGGTGAGACTTAGAATTTTCAGTCAGACCTTGTAGGTTTATTATCCCATGAGGCTGACGCAAAATTCTCCCAGCCGCTCTGAACAAAAGTCTGATCGGCGACTCATCAGATTAAGCAAATTTAGATCAATCTTCAATTGCCTAGTTACGATATTCCTTCACTTAGATATAAATAGGGGCATGCAGTCAAATTCTTGGGCTCTCGAAGTCGCAACGCAGAGAACGTTCGGTGATATTCTTACTGGCATCAGCATTGAATTTGATGGGCAGTTGTTGCAAAGTGGCCCGCCTTGCTTACGCACAGACGAAGACTGCGATCTTGTAGGAACGACTGGCAGATACTGGTTGGAGATGGTCTCCCTGGTATTCACATAGTCTCAATACACTCTTGCCACAATTGCATGCGAAAAACCTCAGCATGTTTGCCACTTTTGGTCACTGGACCAATCGAGGTGATTTGTTTATATAGGATCTTAGGAACTTCTTACAGACAAAGCAAGTATATTTTTTAATTTAATTAATCTTAGTTATCATGAATAAAAAGTCAATATTATATGCTTACATACAATATAGTTAAAAGCGCGAACAGCAACTCTGAATCGAAGATTTGACACCCAGATCCCGTAGTCATCGGATCGCTAATGGGTAGGCAGGTGGGTTCGAACTGAGGTTTTTCAGGGTTTCCCTTAGTTTCACCATATGAATGCCGGTATGGCACCTCCAGGCCCTGGCCGATATCTTCCACATCCTCTATCCTATCCTATCCCGGTCTGAGCCAAAGATGCTAAAAGGTCATCAATATATATTTTTTTTAAATCGAAAATCTGACAGCTTGTTCCTCGGGTTAAAAAAAAAAATCAGAACATGTTGAAGACATAAACAAGCGAGATGATAGACCCTGAGGAGCTGAATGCTCTTTCCTATGCCGAAGGAAAGAATTAATCTTCACTAAGTGCACTCCCCATTTTTTCTGTATTTGAAAATTATGGGAAGACGAAATATTACAACTTTGGAAAGCGGGCATGAAAGAGTTTAGAGAACTGTATGATATGAAGTAATAAATGTTTTAAACAATTTAACTTTAGGTAAGCTGCCCAGCTTATGACGTCATAACTTGCTAGCAGTCAAGTATCTCAGGCAAAAATAAAGTCTTTAAAATAATTATTACTTCATAATGTAGAGTCGCATTACGATAATCGTCCTGCTTTCCGAAGTGCTAATATTTACTATCGACTTTCCGCAACTAAAAAAAATCTTAGAAGTATCAAGACTCAATGCAGTTTTTCTTTTAAATGAACTTTCATACCAAAAAAGACTCACGAAAAAATTACTCTTACAGTTTAGATGGTGCAAGTAGCTGCTATATACTGTACATATATATATATTTAAACCGGCATTACCTTTGAATCAGGACAGTTGGATAAAATTTGGATACCAATTATGAGTAGGTGTATTAAAAAATACACAGCACAATAGAGTAATTAAATACCTGTGGCGAAAATTAGTCTAAGCCACAAAATCATGTTTTTGAGAATACGGGATAAATATGAAAACCCACAGGTAAAATAAATAAAATGTAAAGGTGCGATGCGCACACACCGTGAACGGCCCATGGAGGATGTGGAGGTAGAGTTCTACGTATTCTCGATCTACGTATGAAGTGAGGTGGGGAATCAGTTCCACGCTCGACCGCCTTTACCTCCCAAGGTACCCAGGAGTACCAAGAACACTCTGGAACTCAATCTGATAGGAGGCCGAGTGCACCTCAGAGCACCACGCATGGGAGCACTGAAGAAAGGTCTCCAGGACCCTAGTTAGGATTTTGAACCCGAGCCGTCAAATTTGTATTCAGAAGCGCTACCACCAGAGAAACGAACCATGAACCAACGATAAAATGATATTTTTGCTGGCGGATTTTAGAGGGATACTAAATGAACATAAAAAATATTTTCGTTTTAGTTTGAAAACAGTATTGTTTACATGTTTGTTCTTAAATATGATTCTGTGATTTAGACTTTTTCGCCGCAGGTATTAAATTCTTCATTACTATATATATAAGTAGAAGTCCTTGCTATCGCATTTCAGATCTAAATTGCACCCGTACCCGCCCTATCTGTCTACCAGTATAAAGCTATACCAGTGCTGTTAGGCATAAAACTTGTCGTGCTTCAAGAGATATTGAACATCTTTCGTTATCAACTCTGAATAAAAAGAAATTGGAGGAAAAGAAGACACGGGTTTTGTATCTCTCATCTCCCGTCTTTGGAATGTTCTTAATTTTATATAACATAACCATAAAATAGCTCCAAGAATGCGCATAATTTTATATAACCTACAAAAGTTGAACGATTGTCGAATTCTAAGTGTCAACAACAACAACAAAAAAAAAACCTTAAGGAAAAAACTTCAAAGATGGAATTCATCAGTTATAAATAGACAAATCACATGGGGAATATATTTGGTTGAACGTATTTATCATTAAGAAAAACAAAAACCTTATTTTAAAATTACTTGGGCATAAAATTAGGAACAAAAAACATCCCCAAAGAGAATTTTCTTCTAGAAAATTAAAACTAATTTCTTCTATTTGAAAACAGGCATTTTAAAATTAAGAGAAGCTGTGAAACACAGAAATAAAACATCTGAATGTGGTGCAAAAATATTGAATCCCCTACCTTGATTTTTGTCCGACGCTGCTGGAGAGTGAGGAAGCAGCCCTGAAACCAAACTACAGTAGAACTCGGTTATAACGACATCGAAGGGGTCTGAAAAATAGTGTCGTTATAACCGAGTTTTATGCTATCAGTCAAGTAAGATGGAAAATTATGCAGAACAAAACTTAATTAGGCCTAGTTTAGATTGTATTCACTTGAAAAACCTGGCATTAACAGTGCGAAGTCGATATACAACATAAAGTACAGTACTTTATTAATTTATTAAAGTTCAGCCGTGTAAGATGGTAAAAGATGACATAACGTAAAATAGAGTATTGTATTTAATTCCATGGAACAGTACAATTAATCTGACTAAATTCACGACAAAAATCTTCCATTCTCAAATTCATGTTTAACTTCAATTGTTTCTTCCAAAGTTAAAGCTTTTCTTTTTTCTAACTATGCTGAACCTTTAAACTAGTGAAGGTAGTAGTACTGATCGTCAATGGCGTGTGGAGCTTTCCTGTAACAGTTTTCGAAGGTCATTGACAGATGGAGGAAGATAAAGAAACTCTAGACACAGCCTCGAGTTCTCAAGGTCAAGCAGCAATAGATTTGAAAAACACTATTCCTTATCTTTAGCCTACCGCGACCCTCTCATCTCTGTCTTTGTTTCCAGTGTTACCTTACTCAAGCGCTCCTCTCTACCCCGCACCCAGGTAAGGGAAGTTCATTTCTTTCATTTAAAGTCTGGCAATATGATTATCCTTTCTTCCGCAGCTGAACAGTGTGTCGGAAATGATGATTTATGACTGAAGCGATTTGTCTCAAGAAAAATAGCCTCAAAGAGACGAGACAAACAGGTTCTTGGAAAACCGTACTCTAAACTGAGGTTTAAAATGACGTTATATGCGAGTTTGACGCATTTATGTTTGCTGCTTTAAGCGAGGGTTAAAAAACACATTCCTTACGAGGAATTTGTTAGTACTACAGAAAACATGACGCTATGGGCGAGGTGTCGTTATAACCGAGTTACACTCTATAGTGAGTAGCAGGAGGAGAGCAGGTGTCATGTAGACCTACCTGATTTGAGGGCCTTCCTGTTTTGCTTCCAAGAGTATACAAATAGTAATTCATAATAATTAATGCAATTGTTATTGGGAGGACTTGCTGTATAAAAGGTAAGAGCATAAGAAATACTGGCTACATTTTTTTTCATACTTACTGTATACTCAACTTACTTAATCATTTAACAGCGTTCCGCAAACTATTTTTAAGTGCGGACTAGTCTTATTAGTTTGTAGATTCAACGGGCCACCATGCGCCTGCCCAAGAGGACCACAGTTTGTGGAATGATGATTAAACTTCTACTTAAGAACCGCTTCTGTTATTTATAGCCTAACTTATTCTTAACCCTGAACAATGATGTCCCTTGGTATGCACAGCTTCAAGGAACGGAATAAAAACATCATGGTCTCTAATGAAGACCACCACTCCGACAATCGCTTTACAGGAACTAAAGAAAATTCTGTAAACATTTTTTTTTCTTTTTTTTTTAAATATTAGTATGATTATACTATGCCTTGAGCAGGATTTTAATCAAGTTCATACCCAACTGCTGTCTAGAGTTTACGATCAAAGATTCGATCGTCACTAGGGAGGCACACGGGCTTGGGTTCTACTGGCGATCATTCTGATTGAAAATTTGCAGGATTTTTTTTAATGTTTACCGGGCGAATGCCGTGATAGTTTCTAGATAAAATCGTTGGACCCTTTTTATCAAATGAGAAGTATAAAATATTGATGAGATGGTCCGAAGTCTTTAGCTGCTGCACAGTGCAGAAAAAGTTGAAAGACTGAATCCAGTTTACAACCCAAACGTTAATATATACCAATCCTAGTTTAATGGAACAATTTAACGGATACCAACTGTAGGCTAGCAACAGTTCATTTTCAGAGGCTGGTAACCATGTCCAGAGTTATAGCTTAATGGGGAAACTGAATGTGAGTGCTGTGCTCCTGTTACCGTTCGTAAATTTAGTTTGCTTTCTGCATGAAGATTTATAATGAAAATGGCACGTGAATTGAGAGCTTTTTAACAAGCCCTTTAGTACACTGTATCATGCTGAGAAGTTTAATTTTAATTTTATTTATAGCCCTTAGGAATCTAAGGCTCAGGCCGGAATGAGGGAGGGAAAAGGATTCGGGAACCTGTCGGCCAGGGCTTATGTTAAAGGTGCCATCCCGGCATTTGCCTGATGTGACTCAGGAAAATCTCAGTCAGGACGGTCGGCCGCTGGGATCGAATCCAAGACCTCCCGAATGCTACGCCAACGCTTTACCACTGAGCTACGGCGCGGGCGGCTCAGTCATGCTGAGAAGAAAGAACCAGTGTCGAAAGGGCTGCCTAGACCCCCCTTATCTGATTTGAGACAGAGTATGAAGCACGGGGATAAAAGAGTAAAACAAAGTTTCAGCGTTTCAAAGTATACAGAAATACCATGGTTTTGTGGATGCAAGAAATATATTATTATTTATTGTTTATTATCCAACAGAATAGTTGGAATCGGGAGGGTATATCAGACTTGAACACTTCAGGGAATATTTATTATATAGAAAAGTCACCAACGAAGTAAGAAGCACATTTCTGAAAAATTAGTTCTTAAAGAATTTGAAAAATCGGAAAAGAGAATAGTTTTGCCCAAGAAGAGCCACTAAAGAATCGATAGAACACAATGTTATAGTGTAAAGTAATGGAAAGTATGCCATGGGGTGTTTAATAGCTACAGAACGTTATTTGACACTTGAAGAACTGGCTTGTTGTGACCACAATAAAGGCAAAAATTCCAGCAACAAAGGAAATTACAGGGAGTTCATAGAGGCGATGACGGAAAGAGATCCTTACATACAAACCATCTGCAAAATTGTACAAATTTTGACCCTAAAACATAATTTTCTGCGAAAGGATCTCGTAAAAATCTTCTTGATTGAGTTCTATTTTCCTTAGGATTTTTATATTTAGTATTCCGAAGGCAGACAAAGGCCTCTTCAAAATTTTACTTCTGTTTTCTACAAGTTGAAGAAGCAACATCGCTTTCATCGCAGTTATCGGTATTTCCACCTCCACGGACAGCAGAATTGATTTAAAATACAAATTATCAATGACACTGCACAGATATATTTCATCTAGTTTTTATGTTAACTAGTATGTTATTCACAATTTATTTGTGTGTACGTTAACCAGGAAGATATTTTTAGCAGCCAGTATAATACAAATTCCTTAGTATCACAAAGGAAAGGGTTGGAATAAAAACAGCTTTTTGATCACACTCTTCTTGAACCACACACGGATATTTTAATGAAGTAGAGAAGGGAAGAAGAGTTGATCCACATATCGTGCATGCGGAGGGTTTACAGGTCCTACACTTTATAAAAAGCACGACATATTCGTCTATTGCCACGTTGAGGATGGTGCACAGGGTATGCCAATTCAACTGGCACTTCAGTGAAAGGAAAACATTTATCTTACTTAACTACAGAATATCAAATACGAACTAACAAGGGAACTATCTCAGCTAATCAGCCGATATTTACGTGAAATATATTTAATTTTTTTTTCACTAGGATTAATCTGCCATGTACGAAAATGATATCCATTGACCTAATCTTTTTGACATTTTTCAATAGGATTTTTTTTTTAGAGATGTTGATTTGTATTTATTTGTACACGCTAAGCCAAAAAAAAAAAAAAAATCTCAAGACACTTGTCGTGTTGAAACCTCTGTGGGAATCTGGCCAAACCTTGGAATAATGACAGCAGGTGAAGAGCTGCACCTGGTGGTGGTGGGGAGGGGTGGGGACATGTGATATATTGTTTTAGGCTAGCTTGTTCCTAGAAATTCAAATATGAAGACATTTGTCACCTATGTTTATTTGTTTAGGAGATAGGGGCTCTGAAATCGATTGTTGAGTTAGTAAAAGTGTGCATAAAATAATTAAAGCATATAGTTGTATTCGTGTTATATGTTTGTACAATTGTTTAATAGCGCTACAGAGGATTGAAAACAAATAACTAGCTTTGTGTGTCCGCCAAATTAAGGGTGTTGTAAAACGCCACATTCCAAATGTCAGAATCCTTATCTCCTAGATAAATAAACGTAGGTGACAAATTTCTTCGAATTAATTCTAAAACAAACAATCTAATCTAAAACGATATGTCACATGACCCCCCTTCCTATTTGACATCCTCGAGCTGAATCCAAGATGGCGGCCGTGGTGCTCGTACCCCCACTAGGCGCAGCCCTTCACCAATTACCATTACTCAAAGATTGAATCAGATTTTCGCAGCGGTTTCAACACAAGTGTATTCAGATTTATGCCTTACCGTGTACAAATAGACACAAATTGACCTTTCTACAAAATTCCTATTGAAAAATATTAAAAACGATGCGTCAGTTGATGTAACTTTCATAATTGTTAAAACCTAGTGAAAAAAAAATATTTCATGTAAATATCGGCTGATCAACTGAGATATTTCCCTTGTAAGTGTAATGAAAAACTACTAAAACATAATTTAGAAGTTACAAGGTAAACAAAAAGGTTCTTGCAGGTTTTGCAAATAAAGCAGAAAGATATACATAAATTTAACTTATCATTAGCCAAAAAAGTAATCCCCATCGGCATCCAGTACCTTTTGCCATCGTTCCTGCAATGCCCTGGTGGTAAAACGGGAGTTTTGGACGCAAACAAGGCCGTGAGTGCCTGCCGCAAGTCTTCCTCATTGGCTAAGGATTTCCTACGAACGTGGTTAACCAAGAAATGGAAGAGGTGATAATCTGTTGGCGCAAAGTTCGGGGAGTACGGTGAATAGCATGGTGAGCCGGATGAATAAAAATAAGGAAAAGCTTTTGCTTCCTAATTTTGAAGTAAATGCTTCGAGGTGAAGCATATGCTTCAGCTCGCAAATCTGCTCGGACAGCGATATGAATACACCGAAGTAAATGCTTCCGAAAAGAACCAAATGCTTGAGAAATGTGAAATGTCTTTAGAAGCTTCGTCTGTGGAAGATGGTTCAAATGGTACAGAGTTAAGGTGGATTTACACAAAAAATGAGCAAATATGTGTTAATAGCAAAATGTTATCAACATTTTACAACGGCATTTACGAAAATGTTAATAGCATGTTGCTGGAAGGGTGTTCTTCCTTTTCTTACTTTTAATGAAAACTGAATTACAGCTATTTTATGCAGCTCATGTTAGTCTTCATCATCTGACAAAATGCATCTCAATACTAAATAACAATATCGAGCCATTGAGTTCCGTCGTTTTCCCAGATGACAAAGGGGCAACATAAAATAGCTGTAACTGAATTCTCATAAAAAGTAAGATACGCCGTTATGTCATCCAACCGAAGTCAATAGCTGAAAAGAGTGCCAGTTAACATGTTGTGGTACGAAACTCCTTCAGTCCATAGTGTGAAGCCATTGCTTCAGCGAAGGAGTTACTTATTGCTGCAGCTTGATCCACAATCCTTCCTACCTCTCCCTCTCTTATTTCCACTCGAAACGTTTTTGTGAGACAAATATACAATACCTGAATAACCATGCGAAGATACCAATTTCTTGTGTATATATAAGATAAAAAAGCATCGAATATATACACAGGTTTTGGGTTCGATTACTTCTGGCTGGAATATTTAGATTGTTTCTATTTTTTAACCTAACCCTCACAATAATTATCATAAGAACAAGGAAATTGTTCGTAAACAGATTGGTCATAGGTTGGCAATCTTTGTCCTTTCTTTACAAAAACGACTGAGAATTTGAATTTATTTATGCCTTCACGCATCTATGGCTAAGGCACGAGAAAGGATTAATCGCAAATGTTATTCACATGTTCAAAGATATTTTTTTAATTTTGTTAGAAACATTGCTAGTAACACATATTAGTAATGTTATGTCTATGAAAATCCACCTTTATGGCGCGTAAAACGCTATAAACAAGGCCTTACGGCGGAAGGAAGACATTATAGGCATTTATATCGGTGCTGGGAAGAAAATTTGGAATTGATAAAGTCTATTTGGGGGGGGGGGGGGGGGAGCAAATGAAAAAAGACGAGGGGGGGCTCTAATGTCTAAGCAAAAAGTGCAAATTTTAAACCATTATATGGCAAATCCAAGCTATCATAGAAAGTGGAGTTCATCAGAACATGGTGAGTAAAATTGTAAAGTATGTTTCGGAACAAATCCAAAGAAGATTGAACCAGTGGGTGAAATTTCTAT
>JAGDQP010013322.1:27932-48097 GCA_022664845.1 Lepisma saccharinum | reverse complement strand
TCAAGTAAGTGCAGTAATTTCTTCCCCGTAGTCTGGTACATGTCCGGTTTCCGAACTGAAATAAATCGCAATGTCAGTTTTAAAAAGAATTTGACTTGGCAACACTATTTGAGCGACGTATTGCCACGGTTACCTGACAGTATGATGCTCATTAAGAAATCGGAAGTACCTAAAACCACAGTCTTTGAAATGTAAATATAATCTTTGTTGTAAGGAGTTTCGCTCCAAATTACTTTAAAAAAAATATATTAAAAAATAATTAGTTAAGGATAGTCTAAACCAAAGATCTCCAATGAAAGATGGCAGCAACAGCTCCTTATATGTCTAATGTATTTTTATCGTTGCACGAAATTTCATTGCCACTCCTACAAATTCAAGGCTAGAGAGTTCAAACTTTCAGGGAAGAAAGTTCATAACCAATTCAAGAGCATGATCGATGCCGATTTTTTGTTTTCGTTTTCCTTCATTGTTGTTGTGAATATCGAAACCTATAACAATGAAGTTCTTTCAACAATGAATAGAAAAGAAAAATTGGCATCGATCATGCTCTTGAATTGGTTATGAACTTTCTTCCCTGAAAGTTGAACTCTCTAGGCTTCAATTTGTAGGAGCAGCAAGGAAATTTTGTGTAACAGTAGCAAATAGTAAATAATGTTGATTTGCCCAAGGTAGGCCACTTTTGTTGTGTTCGTGTAACAGTGAAATACATATAGACATATATGGAGATAGTGCTGCCATCTTTTGTTGGAGATCTTTGCTTTAGATTATCCTGAATAAGTTTGAGTACAGACAGATGGTTATGTTCTTTCTTATCTGAGAGTTTTAACTCTGTAGATTTAAATTTGTAGAATCAGTGTTAAAATTTCGTGCAAGGTGAAAAAGAATGCATTAGGACGTAGGCAGATTCTGTTCCCACCTAGCAGTGGAAATCTTTGGTTTACAATGACCTTAAATAGCAAAAATGATTCAGTTTTAAGAATTATATCGCTGGTACCAATTTAATCGGTTTAATATCGTGGAATTGTTCAGAATTAAATGAATAATTATATATTTGTACTTTTCTCTTAATAAGGAATCATTGTAATTAGAGAAATATTCTTTGGAGTTTTTCGCCTTTGAACTATAATTCCCATATTCTAGTTGGGAACGGGTCAGATGTAACACGCAGGAGTGTACGTGAGTTGAGTTAGATTAGTGACTGCCTTCGGTTTTAAGGTCGCAAGGGGGGAGAAGGGAGAAACATTACAATCAAAGAGACATGTATCTACTTTCTCTTTAGCATTCCGTTCTCTGAGTGTGCCCAGATTCAATTTCCAGTGGGTACACATTCATTGAAGCATTAGCAAGAGCTTTTGGTTTCCAGTGTTTAAAAGATCGGACACATCTGAACAGGCCTTGACATACATTCAAAACAATGTGGATTCAACCTTTGCTTTTTTCTTCTCCTCCTCCCTTCTCTCTCTCTCTTTCTTTCTTTCTCTTTCTCTGTGTGTTTTGTGTCCCAAGTGCCTTAGATTTCATTCACCATTGTGGAAGTGCTTTCAGAATTTTTACCCTTGTTAAACATCCTCGCCTATACTGATCAGTGATTACAAAATCCCATGACTCACGAGGCTTCAGGTCCTAAACCCTAACCAATCGTAGTGAAGGAAGACCAGCGGGCCGTTTTACATCGTCTGCTTCGGATAACTTCCTTAGCATTCGGGAAATCTTTCGTGTAACAATTTGAATCGGAACTGTTTCAGTTTAGGGCTGACGTGGTGAGTACGATACTGGTCGGGTGTTTGTAAAGGCTGTTCCCCGCCTCCATCCATACTCTTGTTATATCCCCCAACGCTGTCAAACTAACGCTTACATTCACGCATCTTGAACGATCAACTAGAATACAAATATCAGCTCCACTCGTAAACCACCCAACACTGAAAAGGATTTTAAAAAATCAGCATTTCCGTATCCGGGAATTCGGTTTTCTCTTAAAATAGCAAATCACTTTTGATTAACGTATCCTGTCAGTGATAAGTTTCATAAGGCTGAAGGGGAAACGACTAACTGTGAATATACAGGTGAGACCATAGTTTTGAACCCTGTCCCTTCTTATGTACATCAGATTTTCTGCAAATGGATTGTTCAACACTAAAAATTACGGAAGAAACCCCTCTCTTTGTATTATTATTATTATTATTATTTCAAGACTGACTACCTCTTCAGGAGGTTAGAAATGATTTGGCGTACTCTCTGTTCATCGCTTATTAATCATGTGTTACTTATGAGAATAATAAAACGTTTTGATTTTTAATAAATAAATGTTAGATTAAATACTTAAATGTACCTTCTCTTCTTTCCAGGTAAGTTCTACGCGCCATCATGCATAACTTGAAGATGATTTTGTTGACGCTTTGCAGTTGAGTAAGTACCCTTCACGTAAGTCTTCCCTTAAGGTGTGGTGTGGTTTCTATAAGGGTTGCCCAAATGAAAACTGGACAAAAGCTGCGAAATACACACGAAATATTTAAACAGTATATCATCACCATTGTTTAGACATATGTCATAACTATCTGTGTATCAAACGCAAATTTGTCACTGGAATCTTGACTAGGTCGTCTAATTTACGACATTGTACTCTATTCAGATGCCTTTTCAGAAGACTAAACGCACATGAAATGCATAAGGGAAGCTATCGTGTGTCAGAACCTCCACCTGTAACTTGCAATGTGTGGCGTGTTCAGTCACCGCACTAATTGTGTCTTCTGTGGTGACACGATGTAAGTGTCCAGGTTTTGGCATGTCTTCTGTTGAACGACGACCTCCATTTCTAAACTGTCCACACCATACTGTGTACTACAAGACAAACTAAACGAGGTTTACAATACGCATGTACATACGACAATATATGTTGAAAAAAAAAGGCTTTCCCGACGTCAACAAGCGCATTGCAGCTCCAAACTATAAAGGGAACCAAGAAAGTTTTGTCGCTTTTTGTGGAGTTCTGTGTTCAATTGGACCTCACACCGTGAGTTGAAGGCGAATGAAGATCAGGCGAAGGTCAGTTGTTGGTGTGGGTATATCCAACATACTACCTGGTTGTGGCAGTTCAGTTACACCATGAACGTGCGGAAGGACAGAGTGAACATGGGACCTCCACAGAGCGTCATAAGGGCGTGTCGTACTGGGGTCAAACGCAGCTGCAACGGGGCGGAAGATATGCCAGGCCTTTGGTGAGGGTGTCGTAACTACGCGGACAGTGCAGCGGTGGTTTACCAAGTTTAAGAACGGTGACGAAACACTCGAAGACACACCACTGCAGGAAGACCAACACAGGTACAGGATCTTCAGGCAGCAATTGAGGCGAACAGTGGCCAGACATGTGAGGAACTGGGACTACAATTCAGTGTGAGTGGAGAAGCCATTCGGCAGCACCTCCATCAACTTGGGAAGCACTACAAGTTGGGTCGATGGGTCCCACATGATTTGACTCCGTGCCAGAAGGCAACGCGAGCAGACACCTGTGTTTCTTTGCTGTCTCGTCTGAGGAAGCATTTCTTAACAGGGTGTTGACCTGTGATGAGAAGTGGGTCTGTACGAAGCTCCACGGTGCCGTCATCATTAATTAGCATCCCATGAACCGGTTCCAAAACAGCCGAGACCAGCACTGCACCAGAAGAAGGTCCTCCTGTGTGTTTGGTGGACTGCTCGCGGCATCGTGCATCGGGAACTGCTACCAGCTGGTCAGAGCATCAATGCAACTGTGTACTGTCAGCAGTTGAGCCGTGTTCAAGAAAATTTCAACACTCTGGAGCCAGCACTTCCGAATCGCAAAGGGGTCCTCCTGTTACAGGACAACGCTAAGCCCCACGTGGTTAGGATGTCCCGGGACACCATTCTACGCCTTGGATGGGAAACACTATTGTATCCGCCATACTCCCCGGACATTGCGCCGTCCGATTTTCACCTGTTCCATTCGTTGGACAATCACCTTAGAGGACGCCAGTTCAAATCCCTAGTAGAGGTGCAAAATGCACTTGATACCTTCTTCGCTTCACGGTCCACCAAGTTCTACCGCGATGGAATCCATGGCCTTCCAGAACGTTGGCAGAAGGTCGTCGATGCTGATGGGGACTATTTTTAGATCTTCCAAGTACGTACGTCTTAGGTGACATATCGATGTTCGAAGGTGGTGGGTGAAAAAGCGACAGAACTTTCTTGCTTACCTTTATAGTACCTGCAGTTTGTAACGAACTGTATTATCAGAGGTGTAACAGCTGTACACTTTTCGCCGACCTGGTAATCGTGCGGTTTGGTGCGCTAAGCTAGCGACTCGAAAGTCCCGGGTTCGAATCCCGACTGGGGCATGGATGGTTGTTTGTGGATTTCAGAGACTTGACAGCTAATTGACTCAAGACGGGCCGAAGTCATTAATTACTAAAATGGACCAAAAATACAAAGTTTCAATTTCAAGTTGTCCACTTTTCATTTGAGTCACCTTTATATTCTTGTCTGATATAATTGTCAGTTGTTTTCCTCTGTTGCTCCGTCGGGGAAAAAAAATATCCGTCAATTTAGGCTAAATGATTTTTAATTTTACCTACAAATCTAAACAAGAATGTTGCTTCAGAGAGTTGCTGACTGTGAAATATATATTCAGTGAGCATTTTAAAGTCAGTTCTTCAGTTTTATTTGTATACCAAACAATCCGAATCGAGATTTTTTTATTTCTTTGAATTTTATTTCTTTCTTTTTTTTTAAGAAACAATAGAACAACACTTTAGCCCACTCACGTAATCACATAACGAGGCACCCACCAATCAGTTAGAAACACGCACCGCAGTCCACTGTCCTTGGCTGCTTCTGAAGTGATGCAATTTGAAAATATTTGCACCGTTGTCGTCTATAGTAAATATTAAGCATGGAACGAACTAGTTGGCTTTTTATATGGGTGTGCTCAACATTTTTTTTTAGTACAGAGGTTAACATGGTTAGGTGTTAAAGAGTAAAAAACGTGAGAATATTAATTCCATGCAGAGGAATTAACTTGTTAATCCATTAGCAACTGATATTCAAAACATCGGGCCAACTGCAGTGTTAAAAATATTCAG
Source organism: Lepisma saccharinum (assembly GCA_022664845.1). Classification (NCBI taxonomy): domain Eukaryota; kingdom Metazoa; phylum Arthropoda; class Insecta; order Zygentoma; family Lepismatidae; genus Lepisma; species Lepisma saccharinum. The sequence continues at coordinate 43,004 of JAGDQP010013322.1, read as the reverse complement.
ACATTTGCCTAGGACTAACTTGCGTCTAATGGGAGCTGATGTGGAAATAATATGGTTAAATCTCGCGCAGGCGCAGTACTGCTTGAAGCATAAATAATACTGACAAGCAGCTACTTGGAAATTGCTAGCTTGGTCTACTGGTTAACGTATCGGAAAATGCTCCGGAGATCCGGGTTCAAATCCTGATATTTTTATTATACACTTAAAAAGAAAAAAAAATATTGTTTATGTATGTACACATTAGGAAATTTAATAACATTAGTGACCATTGGTTAGGTTAGGTTAGAAAAGTCGTTTTATTATTATTATTGCACACATTTATTTTCCGTTTATCTGTCGTATACCCTAAGTTAAAGCACCCACACAAACATCAATGCAGAAGACGGGAGAACCAGCCTTGGAGACGCTGGCCTAACGCCTTAGAGTCCAGCGTTCCGGAAACTTATTTTCAAGTGCAGACCAGTTTTATTGGTTTGTAGGTTCAACGCATCACCCTGCGCCTGCCCAAGGGCAGGCCTCGAGGGCCACCTGTGACCCGCGGACCATAGTTTGCGGAACGCTGTATTAGACCACACGACTACCTCAGCCGGCATCTGGACCAAACTGCTATCAAAATTGCGTTGCCCGAAGCTCGAGAACATAAACAGTTACTCCCTCCATGTTTTAATAACTTTTTGTATTTGTTATTTACGGATCGCAATCCCTATTTACTAAGAATATTTCTTATTTTTGCTAGAGTTCGAGATCAAAATGGCGGTAGCAAACATTTGATCAGAAATACATGTTTGATCACGATAACAAAAAAGATTTCTCTTTTTGCGCATGTGCGAACATCACACTGGAACTGAAAAATCAGAACTTCCAGCACCACCTAAAAGATCTTTCGATGCTTTTTCAGGTTTACTGCAAATGTATTTATCTGAAACACTACTGGATATATCAAGGCAGTCTCGTACAAAAAATTTCAGTAGTGTGTGGTAAAGAATCAATATTGTCAGGTTCGCGTCGAAATATTTCTCTCAAAATTTTCCGATTTTAGTAAAAAAAAAAAAAAAAAAAACCCGGATGCTAAGTTCCCTTTTATAAAATTGATGGAAATTAAAACAAAAAATGCCGAAAAGATTCAACAAAATTTCCCACTCTTAAATTTCTTTTCTTTTTTACGTTTCTTGTGACCTAGATTTTCCCGTCATCCGGGAATTTCCCTTCCCCCGCCCCTTCCTGACAACACTGTAAAGAATATCGTTGAAAACAAAGGTAAAGTAGTATGTTATACATAAACAATTGGTAGGACTACACGGCGATCCAATTATAAGACACAAGTTCTCTAAAACACTGATGGGCGTCCTTTGTTAATTTTCTTATTTCGCAGTTTCTTTTTGTTATTAAATTATCTAAAGAATCTTAAAGATTTGCGTTATTTCAGCTGACAAAATGTCATCTGATTTTTATGTTTAGTAATGTGTCTGTAGGATTGTCTTGGTTTGCAGCGTTAGTCTACTGTATAGACCTCTGTGGGTGAGATGTATCAATTTTTGTGACAGTTTATTCTGAAACATTTCAGTAACAATCAATGACAATACAAAAAAGTGTAAAATTAAGGGGTAATTATAACTTAGTAATTTATCTCGGGAGTATCTTGTAATTTTGATAGTAATCTCTTAGGCTGGAAGGTGAGTAGGAGTTTATTTCTTTTAAATCAAGGAACCGGACAAGTGTTCTAAATTAGATATCATGAGGAAACAGGCACACAAAATTATTTAACATCATTTTATTTTTAGAGTTTGTAAGTGTTTAAGATATTTTCCTCCTTTGTTTATTTTGAAATTATGTCATTTTTTTTTAATAATAATTTTTAACATTATGTTCACTCTGAAATTTTTTGGATTAACATTAAAATGTTTTTAGACAAAATGGGAGAACCTTTTTTTGTTTTGTTTTTTAATATCAAAGTACTATGAGGAAACTAAAAATGAGTAGAATTGAATTACATATTTTGAATTGATTTTAAGGTCTCTAGGCACTGCAGTATCAGGCCGAAAGTGGGTGATGGAGAGGATGTTGGTAGGTAGGCGACCAGGGCCTATTTTGTAGGTACCATTCCAGCATTTTCCTGGTAGAACTGAGGAAATACCCTGCAAAAAAGCTCAGTCAGGATAGTCTGTCGCTGGGATCGATCCTAGGACCTCCCGAATGCTAAGCCAACGGCCAAGGCCGCTCAGTGGGCTGAGTTAGGGGTTACCATTTCACAAAGAAAAGAAACAACTAGTCAAATTATTTGTATTAATTTCGATGGGAAAAATAATTTTAACAAATTGTAGAATAAGTAAAACTCTCGTGAAGAAAAAAATTAATGTTTTGTGAGTTTTTGCCGAGCACTAACCCACAGTACAACAGTCAACAAATATAAAAATTTGACAGACAAACTCAAGAAATAATGTGGAAAATCAAGATCAACATCCGGCCACAATAATTTCCACCAGAGGAATAGTACCAAAAATCAACCAAGCATAAACTACAAGTAGTAGTAGTAGGAATAAAGCTCATGGCCATGCAGAAATTCGTAGTTTTAGACATCTAATCATATGACCAAAAAAATGTCGTAGGTAAAGAACTTGATTCAAATTGACAATATCAGTTCAACAAGCGCGTCAACAAGTGAAAGACAAAAAAATAATAATAGTAATATCTGAGCGTACACAATAGTGAAATCAATCACCTTCAGTAATATATTTGTTTAAATTTCGTACATGTTCATGATATCAGTAATCAGATTTTTTTGACCTTAAATCAAGATCGGTTTAATCTCTAATTTAATTTGATCTCGTTGATATATCTCCCATGTAGTTGTAAGCCACTTCTCTCTGTGTGAGAGAGAACATTTTGAACCTAGAGACCACGAAATTGCCGTAAAAAAAAAAAGCTTACTTTAATCTTGTTCGGCGTTCTGCTTTTGTTTTATAGTATACGTAATTTCACATTGCTATCATATTACAACACAATTTATGCTACTTTTATTGTTGCATCATCTTTTTTATTTGTTATTTTGATCGGGATCGTTACTACGACAAAAAAAAAAAGAGAGAGAGAAGGTATTTTAATTTATTGGTTTGCAATAAAAGTTGACCAAGTTGGTAAATCCGTTCCTCCATCCCCGTTATTCCACATATAAGTACACATAAACAAACAAAACAGACGCGCAGGGCGAGAGAAAGAGAGAGATATATAAACATGTTTACTGTTTACAGACTTTTGGGCAAATAAAAACAACAGAATGACAGAATTGTGTGGATTCACGGCAATGCTAGGTAAACAATTTCGGAGCGTGTATAAATTAACAAATCCCTGTATCATTTATGATTAGGTATACATAATCCTCTTAAAAAGTTTTCATTCTGTATAACCTTGAACATAGTAGAATTTGGCTACAGAATATTGTTATTTCACATTTTATCGCGTTTTGATGCATATCTTTAACTTTTAAATTTATTTTATGGCGTTCTGATAACTAAAGCTCAGGCCGGGAAACAGAGCCTAATTTGGAGGCCCCATCCCGCCATTTGCCTGGAGTGACTGAGCAAAACCCCTGGGAAAACCTCAGAATGGTCCGACGTTGGGATTGAACCCAAGACTTCCCAAATGCGAAGCCTCCTCTACGACTGAGCTACGGCCACATGCTCTTTTTCTTTTGAATTCTTTACGCTGTGGAATAGGTAGAGGATGCAACCATAGTCTTAATTACGGTATTGAAATTTGTCTGCTGTCATTCAGGTTAAACATTGAAATCTTCATTATGGTTGGTTTGAGGTTTAATTGAACACGATGTGGAACTTTCGGTTATAAGAAATTTGATACAAAGTCTAGTAATGCAATTATGTTCGTTGTACTGTAGTGTCTACGAATCCACAAGATTGAAATTCTTTCCGTCAGGTATGTGACCCGAAGATCCCTGAACAAGGTGGAATAATGGTTGTTTTAATTGCCTTCCACCGCGTGGAGAGAATGTCTAAAGGACGGAATCTAAAATTTTAAATTAATTCCAGACCAACCCTTAAGAAATGCAAGATATAGTCTTGCAGGAATAGGGGTAGCGATGAAATAGATTCAAAGCTCTGCTGCTACATCCAGAATATGGACATATCGTGAGTTTTCAAATATTGGATTGTACGCAGCCTGTACATTATTGCCAGTTTCCTCATGATTTCTATGCTCTTGTGCAAATAGTACTTTTAAGTTGTTTCGGCTTGTGCCAAAGCTGCCAAAAAATTTTAAACAAAATTCAGTTCAATTCAGTTTTATTTCTTTTATTTCATCAATAGTATGTGCTACCGCCAAAATGACATCGGAATAGTTTTAAGCCAATATTTTTCAGTTGTTAAATTCGTTACATAATTTATTTTGGCGTCTGGACTTCTCTTGCTTTTCTCCGTATCACCTACCATCCCAAGAAGTTGTTGGCTCAACTATGAAGCCAAATAGGTGTGTACAACTTGTATTTGTGGTTGATTTCTGTAATGTCATAATGCAAACCCGGCAGTTCTGGCCAGAATATGTATATAAATATTTTTTTTCAGTGAAGTTAATTTAAATGGTTATGTGAATATGGAGAATGAGCTGCAGATAATGTTTGACACATGCTGTGCAATGATACCAGCTGAAATAGAAATCGCAGCATACTATCCATTTTCAGAGGATCAAGAAATCACAGTATATACATCCATTTTATTGGATCCAAAAAATCGCAGCATATAATCCATTTTAGTGGATCAGAAAATCGCAGCATATCATTCATTTTTATTGAATAAAAAAATCGCAGCATACTATCCATTGTTAGTGAGTCAAAAAGTCGTAGCATACCATCCATTTTTAGTAGATCAAAAAACCGCATACCATTCATTTTAGTGGATCCAAAAATCACAGCATATCACTCATTTTATTAGTGAGTCAAAAAATCGCAGAATCCTCAGAAGTGATTTATAAAATCGAAGCGTATATCATCCATTCTTAGTAGGTCCCCAAAATCACAGCACACCGTCCATATTAGTGGATCCAAAAAATCGCAGCAAACCATATATATTTTAGTAGATCAAAAAAATCGCAGTATACCATCCATTGTAGTTGATTCGAAAAAAGAAAAGTTCTGTCTTAAATTCACTGTATGTGTGTAAAATGGCTAGCTTCAACCGAAGTAGGTAAGGGGGAACTAATTTAAGATATGAATACAGCGATGTCGATTTATCCGAAACTTTTCAATCTAGTTACTAAAACTGGTACATTCTTTCACTTTGGTTACCTGTCTCTGTTTTTAGAGTGCCTCGCTGGAGTCTCAATCAATGCAAATACAGAGAAACTGATGTCAGAGTTTGAGCTCAGCGACCTTGCTTTATCATGTCGTTTTTTTCAATCCGACATATATGGGTCCTGGCCTTGTCGGATTATAGAGGTCCGTGTCGGACTACAGAGGCTCTGGTGTACTTTTAAAATCTCAAAAATATTTCATTTTGACAGTGGATGTCTGGCTTACGATATGCTAATGGGGGCTCACGATCGTGCTGGAGGGGGTTCAGCCCCCGTCCAGTTACGGGCCTGCTATAAAACTTACTGATATTTGTTTCAGAAAAGGATTTTAGTTTTCCCAATTTTTTATGAGAATTTTTTTTTTTTCATTTTCATCGAAATTGGCAGGTTGTAACGTTTTCCACAAGCGTGTGAATTTTCAAACGGTGGGTTCATCAAAACAAGAAAATAAATATGAACTGCTGGATTATCATTAAGAACCTGCATAAATCAACCCTTACACTGTAAAAAAAATGTACTTATTTTTCACTTTTTGTATGCGTATTTTGTAAAATTCTGTTAGTTTTCTGATCAAGAGGTGTAAGCAACATGTGAAGAAGCGTGGTAAGTTAATCAAAGTTTTTTTTTCTGAAGGTAAGTTTTGAATCCTTCTTGCATAGTTTTAATTTTTCAGGGTAACTTTTGAAACACTTCTTATACACTGTTCATGGTATGCTCTAAGAAACTTCTTCAATGTAAGAAAGATTTTAATGTATGGTTCCACATTTGCTTAGAGTACTATATTATCACTGAAATAATCAGGTTCTTATCACCACTCCACAACTGTTATTTTTCTGGTTGTTGACTAGGCCAAAGTTTCTCAACCTGCGGAGTTCTGTGCAAGGAGGTCGCAGAATGATACGAAGAAGAAATTTTATTTAGGGGCTCATAAGTTAAAAATTATGAAAATTAAAGATGTTTTATTTTGCTTAATTGGTTTATAATTATTTAAAGTAAGAAAATCTAGATAATAACTAAAAAGATTTATTATCAAACTCAGCAAATGAACAATCAAGTTTTGAAATGGCAGGAAGAGATGGCAAGATTTCAAAGGTTGAGAAAGGTTCTGGCCTAGGCTAACAAATATGATCTTTTGCACGCCTAAATCAGTCAGTCTTCAATAAATTTGTTCTACTCTGTCGCTTGCAATGATAGTTTAATATATATTTGTACTTTTTTTTTTTGTAAACAAGTTTTCACACAAATTAAAGTATATCACTTCTCCATTTAATTCAACTGTTGAATGTCAAAGCATCCCGATGTTTCTATACCTTGGAATTTTTTTGTTTTTAAGGGAATGCCATGTAGATTTTCGAAGGGAAATTGCAGAAAACTAGTAAATGCAGAACAGTATAATTTGCCACAATATATGTGACGATTCAGACCGCAAAAATGTCTTCGATATTTCCATAAAATCCTACATCATCCTACGATCGGTCACGGCATCCCGTGTCCGTGAAAGTAACCAAATGGTTTCCGAACGTGTGCTTCTGGACACTAGAGAACAGGACGACAGAAGACATTACATGTTGTCTGTATCTAATTGAATTTAAAGTGAGATTCTTCATCTATCTTAAAATATCTTACGCTGTCCTCTCTTCTTGTTTCACCTTCTTCTCTTATACATATTCCGATCCGCGGTAAATATTTTCGGAAGATAGATCCACACACGTGACTGATGCTTTAGTAGCATGCTTACATTCGGAGTTCGCTAGTAGAAGTTGGAGAGCGGTCACTCCTCAGGGCGGGACTATCCGGGGACCCTGGCAGTCAAAACTTTCTTATTCTTATTAAACTATCTTAAAATATATAATAATCATTCCAATAAAGTACAACATGTTGTATTTCTAGAACTAGAGACAAAACTAGAGAGACATTTTAAAAATAAAGCTAGAAACAACAAAAGCACTAGCAAAATGCTATTTACTTGCTAACATAACATTTGTCATTTCGTAATCAAATGTGCGAATCGTATAGGCTAAAAACGGCTAAAATGTGTTAAGAACCTAAAAGAGGCTAACTTGAACATTTCATATTTAAAAACAAAAACAAAAACAAAAAACAACGTGGTCGGCATTAAAATATGGAACTCCTACTGTTAATAGGAGAAAAGTACACGAATGAGCATTTGTTTTCGGCTTTCATTTTTTGCTGTTTTCTTATTTTCGTTTAGCCTGAGCAAACGTTGCCTAAAGCCCTTAAATGAAATTCAATTCAGTTTTTGTTTTCGTTGGGCGTGTGGAAGTCTTGCAGAGTCTATGATGGTTGCCATGTACCACAAAGTTGGTAATTACGTGACGTAGTACATTGTCTGTGTTAACAACGTAAGTTGTAAAACTATTCGTTTTAACACAACTTAACAATGAATGCGGCGTTAAAAAGAAATTCAATTATTGCTGTGATCCAACAGATTACGATTTAAAATTTTAAGTTTAAAAAAAAGCAGTGCAGTTCATGTTTAGTACAGAGAGAAGGTTATTTGTGAGTGCTGCTCTAAGTAAATTTGGATGGTTATCTGTAGGCCTATATTGAGAAAATAGAAACTTTGAATATTGATTTCTAGTTTTTTTTTCTTTGCTTTTTGTGTAGTAAATCGTTAACATATGAAGGCAAATGTGTTTGCAGTTGAAAATTATTTGCTACTTATTTAATTTTAATGCAAATATTTGTCAGTTTAATGCATTTACGTTAGAAAAAAATCTAAAATGGTATAAACAAACTCTTTAGAAAGTCTAAAACGATGTTTATAAAATCCGAGCCCTTGTGATATGCTATTTTTACAAATTAACTGCTCTTTCTTATAAAGGAAGCGAAGGACATTATACACTTCAAGAATTTCATCTTACGGTAATTAGAAATCTTGTTAATTCAATGTATTTATGGCCTTTAGTCATCTATACTTTAGATCGGGATAGGGTAGAGGAAAGGAGTCGACCAGGCCTAAGTTGAAGGTTCCGTCCCGGCATTCGCCTGGTGTGAGTAAAAAAAACTGAAAGAATCCTCAGCGATGATGGTCGGCCGCTAATATCGAACCCAGAACCTCGCGAATGGAAAGCTAACGCTTTACCAACTGATCTATGACCTCTCGGTGAAATAAACATGTTAAGTGACGATAAGCAGAAATAAAAGTCGCCTAAATGACTTAAAGAAATTAAATTCAGATTAGATAAGCAGAAATACGAAGAATATGAAACAATATTACGTGAGGTATGTGCAAGCTTATCTTACGTATTTGAGAATTTAGTCTCGCACATAAGGTTCTTTTTATGTACGGCATTGCATTCCTTTATATCTAACTATACAATAATAAAGCAGTTGGTTCTATTTCATGCATTTCTATATTCACTAGATTGATATGGGATTATTGCACATTACTTTTGCTCTTCTCCTATTTAAAAGTCGAAAATATTCACGAAGGAAAAAGCGGAGCTGGCACTGCTATCTATCAAGCACGGGAAATGCTTCTGCAATAAAAATATCAGGCAAATATAAAAGTTATAATAATAAAATTGGGTTAAGTGTTTTACAATTATTAGTTTTTATTTCCGCTGTAAATCCGTATTTGCCCCCCATATTTTTATAATACTCTAACTTCTGTAGAATACAGGATCTGGATTTCAGAAGAAGAAGAGAGCGAGCGAGCGAGATGGCGGCCCCGTATCGAGGATAAGAACACAACAACCCCGTCAGTTGAGTGGAATAGGTTGGAAGCGCGCGGTAGTTCCACACGCGCTAAGCATCGCGCTCGTACGTCTGGCTTCTGTTTTACATTCGTTCGCTGGATGCTTAATATATTTAGAATCAGATAAAAGAAAGTAATAAAAAATTAGAAAGATTGTGTTTCGGTTTTAGTGATTTTTGTACGAAAAAAATAAGTGAAAAATTGTAATAAAAATCGTGTTTAAAAATATTTCGTGATGTGTGGTGTGTTAGTTTAAGATCAATTTTGTTAGTGTTCGGTGGTTGGTTTAAGTGTGAAAGCCTTTATATATTTCAAAAGTGTCATCTCATACAGAATGGTGTTAAAGTGTGTTGCATATTCCATCATAATATAAAAGATAACTGTTAATACTTAAAATTTCGTAAAAAGAAAAAAAAATAATAATAATCCTATTTTCGAAGAAGGAAAAAGAAGTACATATATACTAGTGATTTCGACGTCTGTAATGTTACGTATATATTGTTGGATTGGTCACTTTCTCATTATGGACAAAGGTCATTTTTTTTACCCACAATGCATCGTGTGATTCCAATCTACCACCTACATCTACATTTGGTCGTCGCCCCTTTGTGGTGATGGTAGATCCACTCAAAGTTTTCTGGGTGTTGACGAACAGCACCTATTTGGGTATGTATACAGATTTCCGTTTTTTAAAAAATAAATGAATATATTATTGGGGATTAGTCAAATATTTTGGTTCCGATGGTAGTGATGTTATCATAGAAAATCTGTGTATTAATGAGAGGAAAGGGTATCATGAGTAGTTGAATAACCAGCGTTGAGTTAAATTATTCAAAAGAACTACAATAGTTCTTTTTATTTGTTAAAATTTCCGTAACAATTTGCGTTTTTATAAATTCATTGTTTTGACCTGCTTGTTGGTCATAATAGACCGTTCTTTTCCCTGAGGATAATGATGCCTAGTTTTTTATAGTAGATCTAATGGAGGGGGCGAGGTTGAGAATTTCAAGAGCCGATTTTAATAACATTAAATACATCGGTATTTGAAAGATGGGAACTTCCGATAATTTGGTTGTAATATTCACTTCATGAACTATTCTTGTTATCGTAATGTTAAAATAAAGATAGTTACTTAACATACTTTATTATGATGATATTGGTAAGCAGTTCATCTTAATGTTACAAACATGAACCGTTAATGATTCAAGTTACCACATGAGACGGTGCGCAAGTTCGAGTTCTGCTGACAGCGATACTGACAAGGTTTTCCCGGATTTTTGTCAGATTTCATGATGTGAATACTGGGATAATATTTCGAATAAATCCCTTGATGTTCCGTTCCTATCTGTTCTCCAGTAAGGTTCTGGTCGAAATACGTCACCCTTTAGTCTTCCAACGGACTTTGGCCAGTCTGTTCAGCACACTCAAAATTTTCTTTCAGTGAATTCTATCCATTCCTTATCTAAACAAATGTTATTTATTGCCTTCGTGTATTGTTAACATATTTTTTTTCGCATTAATGAAACTACGACAATAATGTAGTATCTCTTCTGTTACCATTTATCTTGTGCATGTTAGTCTGAACCCAGCTCAGGGTTATGCCCTTGTTTTAGGAAAGGGTGTGAAAGAAAACAAAATGTGGATAAACGATCCGTTTCTCGGCCATGAGAAATTTCTACGTTATGTTATTAATATTCAATTTCTTATAAAGAAAGGCATAAATTTATTTCTATTTCATGATTGATATACGTTAGCATAAAATAATATTTAAATCGTGAGGGAGAGAGGAATAACGTTTTATAAGATTTCAAACAAAAATGAAATAAAAGAGCTAATAGAGAAACATTATCATAAATCATGATAAACCTTGTTCTTTATTTATTTTTATTTATTTATTTATTTCATTAGAAAACAGTTTGATTTTGGAAGATGTAGTTTTGTTCTGTCGTAATTTTTACTTTGAGAAAAATATTTGTATTTGAAGAATGAATATTACCTGTGAGAAACGTTTTTACCAAGTTGTATTGTTTTTTTTTTAAAAAAAAAAGCTAATCGAGTTTAGGGACAAACAAGCAAATATGAGTACAAGAAAAGAACTGTAAAAAAGAATTAATTTACATTTTCCTATTTTAAGGGGGAAACAGTGATTTTTCAGTGTTTGATAAAAGAGTAATCAGACTAATCAAATTCTAATTTATTATTTTTAACTATTCTGATTATTTTGTTCTTCTCAAACTCAGTTCGATGTGTAAAAATAACTTAATTAGTCATCAATAGAGCCAGTATTTTTTTAATCACTTTTCACCTTGAAAACAGGCAGATATGTAGGCTAGACTCTTTTGAAATAGGCAGGCAAATAGACATTATAAACTGTAAACAAAGATTGAAGACCTAATGAAAATTAAGCGTCCCTTACTGGCATGTAATTTGTAAGAAAATCAAGAAAATATATTATTGAGATAGAATTTTAAAAATTCCAATTTTTTATTGCGTAACTGAACCCTGGCCATGTGCCATATAGAGAAATTGAACTAGTTGAGAAATGGAATAGAGATTTGATTTTTTTAGAGCAGGTATAAGGCATCAAAAGACTTTCTAGATTAAAGTTAGGCACTATATATTAAAATGAAAAGCTAAAGGTATCCGCTGTGCTATGCGCACGCGCGTGAGTCTGGAGATAATGCCTCAACATATTCTCGACCTACGGTACGAAGTGAGGTGAAGTAGTCAGTCCCACACTCGACCACCTTTACCTCCTAAGATGCCCAGGAGTACAAAGGATACTCTGGTACTCAATTTGATATGAGAATACGTGTACGTGCACTCCGAGCCCCAGGCACGGGAGCTCTGAAGAAAAGTCTCCAGCGTTCTGGCCAGGATTTGAAGCCGTACCATCTGATTGAAGTACTGGAAGCTTCAAATATCAGAGTTTGAATCGGAGTTCAGTAAAAGTTGTATTAAAGTTAAGTGGAAGATTACCTGCAAGTTGAAAATAACATTCGATTGATAAAATAGGCTTCGACGTTCTAGGTTTAATAACCAAGATAAATGTTATACATTTTGAGATACAAATAAAGCGTTGATAGATATGATAAGATTCAAATAAGGAAGATAACACCTTTAATGTTGCTTGTCCTTATTTGTTAGAAATGCAATTTACAACTGTAGGCTGGCAGAAAATTCATATATTTTTTTCTCCAATGTTATAGCAAGGAGGGGCGAGAATACGCAAATTTTAATTAAACTAATCTATCTTTGTTAATACTTGCTAGAATAGAAATCTGATACATGTAATAAAAACCTTCAAGGTCGTGTACAAAGTAATAGCTCCACGTTTCTATTCATAATATCCTTAAAGCACAGGGCTACTTGAAATAATGTGGTACTAATACGTATCCTTGCCCCTATACGTGGAGCAAGAATACGAATCTGAAGAGGCAAAAGTACTCACTCATAAGCAGAATTTACCACGTGTCGCAAATGATAGCACCCACTCCTTCCTGAAATATACACTGCTAATGCCGCCACTCATAGCACGTTTGACACTGAATTCAGTTATCTACTGGGGGATCAATGTACCTTATACTGAACATTTGTATATAGTTTTCAACAACTACTACATCGTGTGAACCATGAGATGTAGTAGACTGCTCATTAAAGGTGCTGACGTTGTAAATTGTGTCGGCCATTCCTTAAGTAGTTACGCTACAATATTATATGGAACTATTGAAAAATAAGTTTTCTCACAGAGATTTTTCTACCGTTGCTTACAGCACCTTCACTAACGTTTACTTTTTTTGCGGCCATAACTTCCTACTGTCACATGTCAGAATTGCCGCATGTATATTTTCTCGTGGATATAGCACCCCCCGCGTATACTCTTGCGTTCCTGTCTTCTCTATTTTTTTCTAATATCACAGCATTATTTTACACTTCCTCTCTCTTTCTCACCCCCTCTCCCTCTCATATTTCCTGTAGTTCTGGTTTTTATTCCGTTAATTAAAGGAAAGTCGGCGTTACCCCAAAAGCCACTGAAAATAAAAACTCGCAAAAACAGACCTATAATAAAAAGAAAATCACGTCGCGTAATATTGAGAGAGATTTTTTTAAAAAATATTTACTTTCATTGTCCTGTCTTTTTTTTTTAAAAAAAAAAAAAGAATTGCCGGATTTATTACATTGTAGTTAAAAAGTGTTCCAGTTTTTATTTGCTATAATTGCACCCAATATTTTTGTTTCTTATTGAGATTAAGAATATCTGTCAACTCACGATTCCCGATTGAACTTGACTTCAGAATTCCGTACTAAAATTATTATTTTTTTAAAAATATATTATAGGTATATTCGATGATCTTCTTACTGTGAAAATTATGAAATTCTGTTAATATATGGTTATTCGTGACCTCTTCTTCGTATTCTGAAGTAAGTTATTATATTTTATGCACTTTTACCAGCAATTAATTGCCCTGGAATCTTTGGTAACACACAAAACTGAAAGACTTAAGAAGATATAAAGTCTATCGCACGTTAGTAGCGCTTGGAGAAAAGTTTCTTCGTAGCACAGAAACCGAACAAGTTATTTACATATCCTCTGTCGTATATATTCTGCTAGATTAGATATTTCCTACAGAGGAGAAGTTCCAAACAAATATACTAGATGGCGTAAGCTTAGATATCACATAAAATGTAACTTTTGTGGAGCAGTGGTATAACAACTTTTTGTACAAAGCCATTCATGTTAATAAGGCATTTTTTTTATTTCCGTATTTGTTCTTGGAGGTTTGAAAAGGCTAAATGAAATGAGTATAAACAAAACTGTTATAGAATCACTCCATTGTAGTAATTCAGAAATAATCTAGTATATCACAAGCGGAGGTTCACTTAGGCTAGCAAACAATTAAAAAAAAAAATTAACTCACGGCCCAAATGGAATTTAAGGAAACGCACGAACAAACAGAAGGAATAATACACCAAGAATTATAGAAAATATACAATAAAGACAGAAAACGATGCATATTCAAATACAAACCAGAAACAATAGAAGAAAATATGCACACTGTATTGGAACAAAACCATATTAACAGACAGAAAATCAAATCTCTACATACTGGACATAACAGCAATTGACAAAGTATAGAAACAAGTACGTTATAGATGTAACAGTTCCACGACTCACAAATTTGAAAAAAAAAAAAAAAAGTTTTTAGGCACAAATAAGAGAAGTAGAAAAACGCGCTGAATGTGAAAGAATAGTGGAAAAATGGAACAGATGACAGAAGTACCCAGACTTCTCTCAATCACATGACCTATACAAAATTGCTGAAGGAGGAACTAACTACCAACATTGGGAATAAGTATACCGAAACTAATCGAAGAGTGCAATTCGCTCAACATGTGTAGTAATAATAATAACACAAAATGGTAGGAAATTAAAAATATTACAGTTTAACTACATATACGTATATGGGGGTGTTTTTCAAATTTGTACCCAGGAGATGTATGCGGATTGGTACTGAATGAACAGTAGAATGTTGAGAAGGGGGATGAGCAGTTAAAAATCAATTCAGTTGAAACAATTTTTTACTTTTTGTAGTAAAATGTTGCCATGGAGATTGCTCCAATTTTCCGTTTCAATTACCATTTTAAAAAAAATGCGTTGCTGTAAATTTGCAATTGATCCTGAAAGAGAAGTGTTCTAATTTTAGTGTAATTTGCGTTTCGAACTATAAGTTTTGAGATATGTTATTTTTTTCTTTTATTATAAAAGGCATTTATTTACCTAGTTTGAATAAATTTTACGGCCTTTAGGCACCTAAGGCTCAGGTTGGGATTAGGGAGAATACAGAATGGAATTAGTCAGGGCCTAATTTAAAGTTACCACCTCGGCATTTGCCTGATGTTCCTGAGAAAAAATCAAAAAAAAAACTCAGTCAGGATGGTCTGCCGCTGGGATTGAACCCAGGATGCCGCGAAAGCAAAGCCAATGCTCTATCACTGAGCTACGGTCGGTCATTGTATTTAACTAGGATAATGCACTATAATTCCTACTTCAT
>JAGDQP010013322.1:7610-19724 GCA_022664845.1 Lepisma saccharinum | reverse complement strand
AAATTCGTGAAAGCGGAACTTGAATATTCTATTTCTGACAGGCATAAGATGAGTAAAACAATGTTTTGAAATCTAAAGAATTATTCCTGTTCTTCTGCCGGATTAAACTTCCGCCCCACTTTGCGACTTTGGCAATATACCTATAAGAAAGATGAAACATTAGAATTGCTTGTACGTACCTTTTTCTTCAAAAACAATATTGTAAAAATCGATATATATATATATATATTTTTTACCATATGATTTACAATTTCCCTTGTCTAGAGAGTTTTTTTTTTTTCTAGATGGGGTACGAAAGCTTGTTTCAGTTTGCATGTATTGTGTATATACTGTATATCCCGGAGTTCCTCATTTGATGGAAGCCCCTAATTATGCTTCAAATTAATTTTCATTCGCGAAAGACCAAGTTGAGTACACTGGGTAAATAATGCTCTATTATTGTTGATGAAATTAATTGCTTATGTGTTTATGACACCTGTGTTTATCTCATACGTGCTTTTGATATTTTTTTCCTATCACGCGTGTAATCAGATTGTTGTTTTAGTTATTTTCATGTGTGTTTTTTTTTCTGAACTCTAGTGTAGCCAATATTTCATTCCCTTTTATCGTCACGGAAGAGGAAGGAGTCATGGGTATGCTCATAAATATATTTCGCTTTATATCTAGAATGGAAGCTGGGCGAGAAATCGATTGAATTGGCGCTTTGAGATACATTTTTTTTTTTCGCAATCCATGGTACTTGACGGCTCAATAGTTAACAACAGATCATAACTTTCATCCACTCCATTTTCCGCCACGGATGTTCCCTGAATTTTTTATTCCCTTTTTCGTGGATGTGTGTGTAGGGATTTCAAGAGCACGGCTCTATTTGACTACACAATTTTAAACCAGTGAGACAGAATTCCATTTCTCGTCAGTTGTTGAGAACGAAGCTTGGTTACTGAACTACTTGTTTCGAGGGAGCGATTCGTTCAGCAAAAGCTGAACAACGGATTATTAGATTTTCAGATGGGATCATGATAGCTTTAGGGTAATTAGAAGCCAACAATATTCATATCGGTAGTTACTAGTAATTATAAAATATAAGCTTTGAAGTGCAAGAGTTTCTAATTGCGATTAAGGTCGTAAACAAGCTTCCGAGTTTCTACACACGGGACCTATATAGTTCTGTTAAACTTGGCTGCCGATTGTTCGCGAATCGATTATCTGCTTTCGGGATTAACCGCGGTGCTCCTGAGAAAAGGTTCACTGCGGCTGTGTTCACAAATTGAAGTGTTTATTATTATTATTATTATTATTATTATTATTATTATTATTATTATTATTATTATTATTATTATTATTATTTACTTTATTTAATTGTGCACAGGGTGACCAGACGAGTGTCTTCCCGTTCTGCCTAACGGCTCTCCAGTACTTTGTAGAAAATATTTCAGTTATCTTATCTTTAGTCTGCCTAATCTTTCGAGACAGGGAATTTTATGCAGGGAGGGATCTTTTTAAGGAAATGCAGCTCCGAACTGCACACCTCCTAGTGTGTTTTTATGCAGATCGGAACCCATATTTTATTGAGTGGCTGTAATAAGCTGTGTAATAACATAGAAACTTCATTTTCACTCTGCTCCTGTTATAGAAGGTGCTCGAATGTAAAAACAATGGGGTGCTCTTTTGTTAGCTTTCTTTTTAATTTAGAGTGTTACACCCCTCGACAACATTTGTTGATCTTGCTTCAACATTGTCGTAATGGATCCATATTTCTCTGGAAAAGAGAGGAATACTAATTGCATAACCCAATAGCCAATCTCCTTCAAAAGTACCAAACTGAAACAAAATCCTATAAATCAATTTCCCTTCTCGATCTGACCTTTTGATTAACTTCCGTTTGATTTGATTGAATCTCTACAAACACATAAAAGTATTTCGATATGTGATATTTTGTATTGACTGTATGTGATATTTTGTATTGCTGCTATTTACATTGACAATATAAGTATATATGATACTACTGCATGTAGCATAGAGTCATGTATAGAAGACAAATCACCTGATACGGTGATGCGGAGATAGGAGATGTGATGTATAAGACAAAGGCTCGTTTTAAGAGTCGCCTTATGCATCGTCTTGCATTGTTTGTTTAATATATGACCAAACATGTCTTGAGAATGTAAACTGTGGCACCTTTTAAATACATGCTGGAAACATGGGCGGACAATTACTTTAAAAACTGTCGTTTAGAGTGAAAGATTTAATGTCATTCTGAAATTACTGGGGGCAATGCCCCCATGCCCCCGATAAATCCGCCCATGGCTGGAAATTAAACTGCTGGAAGTCCAAATGAAATTTTATTCTGAAATGAATTTATATTGGATTGAAGTAAAGTTTGTTTTGTTTTCGTTTCAGTTCTTTTGTCAAACGGTTCTGTTCTGTTACAACTGAGTCAATCAGTTTTCCATTTCTCTGCAGGTATTAAAAAATAAAAAATAAATCACATCCTTCTTTACGAAAGTTCATGTGAATAATACTGCTAATAACAGAACTGTATCTTAGTCATTTTCTCGGGAAGAACGAGTAGAAGAACATCTAAAATCAATTACGAAACTTGAAGAAATACTTATTTTTCTTACAGAAATCTGTTAGAATTAATAAACAGCTTTTTACAGCCATTAAATAAAATATATGTTCCAATCTGCATAAAAACACACTAGGAGGTTTGCAGTTCGGAGCTGCATTTCCCTAAAAAGATCCCTCCTTGTACAAAATTCCGTGTCTCGAAAGATTAGGCAGAACGGAAATTCCCGTTTTGCCTAAAGATAACATCATTGAAAATGTTTTATACCAAGTGCTGGAGGGCCTTTAGGCAGAACGGGCATGAACCGTACAGACGTTCTAGTTTTACCCGGTTTCCGGAAAAATGTCCCAGTGTCCCGAGAAAGTTTCTCGGGACGTCTAATTGTCCCAGTTTTTTTACGTATAGGCACTTTTTCTAAAAATAATCATTCGAACGTATGGCATTTTCGTCGCCAGATAGCGACACTATCATATGCAGCTCACAGTCAGTTTATGTTGTCTGTGTGTGAGATAGATAGATAGATTGAGACAGAGAGAGAGTAATACGCGGCACACTGAAAAGGAAAATCAGGTCCGGTAAGAAGTCCCGGTTCAAATTGTTGGACAGTTAAGCCTGATATTCGTGAGTATTATCGCTGTCGCTTTCCAAAATACTGTTCTTACTCCTCATTTTAAATGTTTACATTATCGTTGCTGTCATTACCTCTATTTAATAAAAATAAACCGAATGGTTGGCTACTAAAATGGTCAAAAAATACACAGTTTTTGTTTTGTGAAAAAATTTCTTAGCATACAGACAAAAAATAAGCCTCATCTCAGGGGCAGATCCAAGATTTTCTTGAAGGAGGGGCTGATCTAAGGAATGACCAGGGCTATTTTCAATACTTTTTTTTTTTTTTGTAAATGAAAGTTTTACGTATACATTTATCATATTTCCGCTTATGTTGCTAAGTTTTATCATGGAACATGAAACACAAAGAATAAGATTATGTTCACGAAAAAATCAATTTGTTATTAAAAACAAATAGAAACTTCTATGTGGTAAATTGTTGAAATATTCTTAAAAAATATATTTACCCTTGAGGAGGAGGCATATGTCTCCTGCGCCCCTTCTCTGAATCCGCCATTACCTGAGCCTAAGTTGCCTAAAGTCCATAAATAATTTCAAAGTTCTGTTTCAATCATGAGAACCATTTATTACAGTTAGATTTTAAATTGACCATTGTGGTTCTATATATGTATAGTCTACTTCTAATTTCGTGTATTGACGTAAAGTCATATTTCCAGTCCCATTCTTACCGTCCTTGGTGGAAGCCTATAAGCACGAACAGCTTGTCAAATGACATATGGGTAAGCCACATTGTTATGCACGAAACGTTGGTTGGTTGGTTGGGGTTTCGTCGGGGTTATGTTATTGGTACGTCACCTGAGTACGTCATATCTTCCTCTTTCCTCCTGACACTCTCCTCCCCCCTCACATCACCTAAAAGGACGTGCTTAATGAGCACCACAAATGCCAGATCGGAGGTTTCTCGCAATTAGGTTTACCCCTATTGTTCTGTGTGTATTTTGAGTGGCATGGCTGTGCGCCACGTTTCCTGTTTCACTAGGAAGGATGTGGTTTAGTTTGCTGTTGAACTGAAGATATGTTCAGAGAGTTATGCATCCGTGCGATATTACTCATTGGCTCCCCAAAGAGCAGTCAGTCAATTGTGTATAGTGTTCTGCTGTTAATTCAGACTAAATTCAAGAAAAAAATATAGTGAAATATTAAAATGTTTATATGTATAGGGTGTTTCAAAATTCAGCCTACATAATTCCTTACGATATTCAGTAGATAAAGGCAAGCAAATAAGCCTTAACAAGAAATTTGCCTAATACGCGATATTTCCTAGATAAGTCGCATGGAAATCTTTGATCGGAAATTTTCAGTATTATCTGGTACAACGGAATAAATTCGAAGGTTAAAATTCAGTTCAAAATTCCTATCGTCAGAAGCAGATAACGTTGTTTTATCCTACCTGGTTGAAATGATCTTAAAGAGAGATGGGTACAGTGGGATATAATAACTTAAAACTGACAAACATTTTAGTACCGGAAGGAAAGATTTAAATAGTTATGTTTTATCGTACTCTGGGGTACATGGATACGCAAAATTCATAAAGGCCTTCACGATTTGCCATTCTGAACTACAAGAAGCACCAAATTCTCATACATTGTAGCTTCATTCGATACAAAAAGACGTTTTACAACTATTAATTGAATCAAGCTGTACGTGTAATGCATCCGTACAATAAGAATGTTATTCCGTACGTACTTTACATGAAAAGTACAGAGAAAAATTGGTCCTTTGCCAGGACTCGAGCCAGGATCTCCCAGTTTCTGGCTGTGTATTGTACCACTGGCCCACCATGGCAGGTACGATAAATTTTACAGTGAAGTTTTCAATAAGAAAATTGTGTGCAATGTAACAGGAAGTTATAAATAGATTACATTAGAATTATACTGAGGCTACATACTGACATTCCGTTTTAGGTTTTACAGACTGTTTGACGTATCCTACTTCTGTCAATTGAGTTTCATGGTAGTTACGCGTAGACACGAAATAACATTATTTGAACATCAAATATAACTGTTTTCCAACATTTTATAGGTACTTTTTCTCAGCATATGTCTTGGCCTTAGCGCGCTCGACTTTAATGCGAGCGGTCCCGGGTTCGATTCCCGATGGGGGTTCAAATATTTCGGTGTTGACCCAGCATCGTGAGGACAATTGGGGAGCTGCTGTGAATAAAAGACAGTGGCGATCACAGTGACAGCTTCGGCTCTCCTCTCCCAACCCGTCTGGTCAGTGTGGGAGCAGTAAACCAACTCCTCCCTTCGGGGAGAGGCCTCATCCACTAGTGGATTGAATATGGCTGTGATTTATTATATATATATATATAAAACTTGTGAGTATATTTTTATTTAAAAATAAATTTTAATCCAACATTTCGGTTATAATTTTGAAACATATTATTACTCAAAAATTATGATGCGACTTTTAGTTACAAGGGAGATTATCTTGTGATGCAAAATACGGTGTCTTTATATGTATGATCTTTCATCTTCACAAATAACGCACGAAAAATTTGCATATTGATTGCAAAAGTTTGTGTTCAACAAATGACTTTTTTCGTGTGTGCGTATTGAGGAAAAAATAGGATGTCTTGTAGTGTTTAGAGGTATTATTATTGGTCTACGACGAGAGAGGAAGAATTAAATTGGAAACAGAGCTCTATTATCTGTATTTGCGGCGCTGTATCTTTTTTTTTCTCTCCATCGTTAAAATTTAAGAGAAAGAACGCAATTACTGGATCAGTTGTATATTGCATGCTACGACGATTCTATGATTCTGCGTCTCGTTTCAAATCGTTCTCCATGCAAATGCAAATGTGAAATTGGTGGGGGAACAGGGGGAATGGAAGAAGGTAGGGGATGTTGGAAGCGATAATTACTTTTGTATTATTGCGTACGTACGCGTGTAGAATCCAACCGTGCAACAACGTGGATATAATAATAGCTTTTTTTTTAGGGGATCTTTTACAATGTAGAGTTTCTGTGTCTGCCTTCCACTGAAAAGAAAAAAAGACTAATAGTGAATGTATCTTCGATAATCTTGCGATCTTTTCAAACTCTTGAACCACATTGAAGCTATCTCTTTTATCTCCTCATTTGTTGTGGTGGTTTCTGATATTTGAGCTCTTTGAATTCTGAACATTACTCTAATGACGGCCATGTTGTTGTCTCCCATATCTTCCTGTAATACCTCTTTTATTTACCTGGAAATCTACAGTAGATTGGCTTTTGTAGTTCATCAGAAGATAGTTGATGATCGTATTAGATCAATTTTCGTCGATACAAATAAGGTTCTACTGAATTACTCTTCTTCTTTTCTGTGTATTACTATAACCTATCGTTCTGTTTGTCGATACAAAAACATTCTACAGGGAAATGCTCTTGGGTCAACCTTCTGGTCAACCATTCACATCCCTTTCCAAAGAGTTCAATTTCTATTCTTTAGTGATACGTGGTTTTCACCCGCAGTTCTGAGCATAAACCCACTGTTCGTGTACAGTTATAGGGAGTATATTTTATGTTACATAAAAAAAGAGATTAAGTAAGGAGATAATGGTTAATAAAGATTTTTTTTCTTTTTAATACGTATATAACACATCACTTAGGTCGATAACAAAATTCTGCAATATCACGAAAGGGACTGCCATCTATTGACAATAAAATAAGTAGTGCCTAAGTTTAGTTACACATTATGCTAGTAGATAAATATGTTCCTGTGGGTAATTAGGCTATTCTGTATTCAGTTGGTAATGTTTATTTAATTGAATTGATAGCGCTTAATTATTTGTAAATTTCAACTGAAACATAGTTAATATTACAAAAACAGAACACATTAACACTAACAGTAACGTATATGTGTTTTAGTAAATGTGCATAGCAATTCCATCTGTCGGAGAGATAATGAAATTGGGAAGAATGGCATTATTCATAATGCGCAATACCTCCAAAATCTTGGTCAAACCAGTTGCCTAAAGGCCAGACAAACTAAAATCAAGTTCAAATTTGCCAAAAGCCAAAATAAATTATTGCTTTAGCTGATTGCCAATAGAATACCATGAAAATTACCAATGCAGAGGTTGTACGTACTTGCAATGAGATTGCTTGTAATGAAGTAATTTGCTTCGATTTTGGTTACGTCATCTCGTTCCACTCGTGTTACTTACACGTCCATATTGCTCATGTCATGTGAAGACTGACAAAACTTCGTCTTAAATTTTGTTCAGAAACGAGGCACTTTACGTACAGACTGATTTTACTCAGGAAAGATGAGTTGTGCATGTATTTGCGTACAAAATCTTCCTTCAACTTATTATAGTGAATTTTTGTAAGAAAATTTAAGGATAAAAAATTGAAACCATCAAAGCTACACATCAAGGACGTGTTTCCAGAGACGGAAATTCTTACAACCAAGACTTCACTGCGTGCTGTATTGGAGAAAATAATACAATAATTCAAAATACGAAAGTACAGTGACCATCCTTGCCTAGGAATCAGGGCTGCCGCCGGGATTTTCAGTTTGGGGAGGAGAGTGTGTAAAGTCAAAATTGGAAGGATGTTTAAGTGAAGTTGTGTACGCTTTGTATCAATTTTGAAGTTGAATGGAGGGGGTGTTGTTGAGACTTTGGGGCTTAAACATCACTGTTTGGAACACACAAAAAAGGACAATTTTAACCAGTCCCTGTGGCTTAATGATTATGATCGTGGAGTTCGGATCAGTACTGGCGAGACACGTAGATTTGTACGTGTCTTGCTTATGCCTGTTCTTATTGAGACTTTTCCAGGTGTATTGAGCTTTATCAGTTGAATGCCTAGGTCATTTATTCTTAAAGGCTGAGCCGTTAAATTACATGGTTGTATCATGAGAGTGAGTTTTGTGATTGTGTTGGAGATCTGTTTGTGTTTCTGTAAATGAAACCCGAGAAGTTCATCACATCAGAAAACATACATAAAAACTACAACACTCTGTGAGTGTAACTTGTGTTCGCGCTAAATATTGACTAGTTTACATATCTCCTGTTAGGATTCTGTACCAATGGAGACATTTCTTCAACTACGATTGGCCCAATCGACCTTGACTGGAGTAACGTCTCTGGCTTAATACCGCCGCATACTACACAGGCGTGTCGCAATATACAAACAGGGGGGAAACTATGCCGCGAGGTTAAGAAGTTTGAGAACCAGTGGGCTGTACTAAAGTCCTGACCATTAACATTTCCCTGCCTTCGTCCACGAACTGTAGGCGTCGTCAGCAGGATTCATTGTCAGCAGACATCGTAACAAAATCGAATAGTAACTTCCTGGGGAGAGGGAAATTACTTGGTGAAATGTGGGCATAACAGACTGACTTGCTCGATTTGACGGACCAATGACCGCTAGTATAATTTCTTTCAGAGCCAAATAATGTTCAAAAAAGTAATAACATACTATTAGTTCCGTGTTTTATGTTTTCTTTTGAACGTACCAGTTTTAAAGGAAATTGGAGTAAATCTTGAAACAAAAAATCGTCCTGAAAGCTGAAATATACTCATTATTTTTATGCTTGAGTTGTCTATCTGTGAGCTCTCTCTCTCTCTCTCTCTCTCTCTCTCTCTCTCTCTCTCTCTCTCTCTCTTTCTTTCTTTCTTTCTTTCTTTCTACAGTTTCCACATATTGTACACACTCTGGTTATAATTTAATTTTGAATTTGAAAGTACAAGTTTCCACCCTTAAGGGATCATCTTCATTTTCTTTTTTTTACTCAGGAAATACTTTTTCTTCACGAAACTTTCTTATTGTCAAGGCTGAAAAAAAAATATTTAATTCATTTTTTCTGCCTTTAGGACACAATTTCATCACTGGTCGTAAATTTAATTGAAAATAAAGAGCAAAAGCAGTCCTTAAGCGGGGGATTGGGTGATTAAAGGCGCGGGGGATGATAAGCGATTTTTCTACATTACATAATTTTGAAATTTAGAGATATTGTGTGTGTGTATACCCTCACCACGTGCTTAAAGGGCACAGTATTCCTGTGAAAATAGTGCATAAGGGTGACATTTTCAAAGAGATGACAAAACATATGTCCCCTAAATGCAAAAGTGAATTTCAAAGTATATGTTTTGCTCTGAAGCAACCTACATACAAGAAAAAAATTCTCCACAGCATATCATATTTGTGACTTTTGTCATCATCCTTACTGGGATGGTACGTGTAACGTAGGCCATGGCCGACACCTTTCCGAATCCTCCTTCTTCCCTTTCGCGGCCTGAGCTCTAGATGCCTAAAGGCCATAAATAAATTCAAATTCATTTTTTTTTTAGGAATACATAAATTTTAGCTCTAACATTTTAATAATTAGCCCGTTTATAACTTCAAACAAAAAATAAATATTTCTGTTGAATAATGTGGAAAACTTTAATTTATTAATCACACGCTCGGTTGCAAGCTGGTGACAATCTAGAGGTTCATGCAGCAATCAAGTTGACTCTCCTTGCATTGAGGTAAATATCCGCTTTCTTCATCCTTATTAAATTTTCTCATCTCTTTTGTCACATTGTTTTCCTGATGTCGTTGCCGAAGTTTGCTTTGAAGCTCAAAAATATTTTAATAATTTTAGTAAAGTTCTCAATATGAGCAACTTATCAACTCGAAACGTTGTGTCTTTCTTTTTAGCTTTACAAACACTATTAAGAAATATTATTACGACTGATTTAAATTATTTCGTCATGTTTTAATTTCTGTTTGCCATGATTTCTTGTGTTTTAGGAATATTTGGAATTTTTCGGTTCAGCTACATGTAGTCGTGTGTGTGTGTGTGGTAAGTAACCATGCAGCACAATCGTAGAAAGAATGTAGGAACGGAATGTACAGTAATTTGGTTGGAAATTCCTTCCAAAGAAGCTTAGTAATAATTGTATTGTGGTAATTAACGCTCTTTTTTTTTAAAAAAAAAAACGAAAAAGAAAGGGAAAAGTTATATGCTCAGTTGCTTTTATTAGCAGATAAAAAAGAGAGAATGGTTGTAACCTCTGACCTCATTGTAGGTTCTACCAAAATATTTTTTTTTCTTTTTGTACAGTGGAATATTTTGCTAATTTTCACGCTCCTCGGTCGATATCTCCAACAGCGCTAAAGCACGATTAGATCTCTGCTCGGCTCCAGCGTGCTTCTATAGTTGTGTCCACCTAGTAAGCGTGTTCGGAATTGTAAAGTTAATTCCGGAATTCGAAATTTCTTTTGATTCTTGAATTATCCTAAATTTCGACTTTTTCACATTCCGGAATCCTAATTTCCATTCCCGAATTTTGTTTCCGGAATCCTAATTTCGATTCAAGAATTTCGGACACCGCTACCACCTAGCCACATCCTTTCGTTTGAAAACGATCGTATTATGTTTTATAAATTTTAGATTTAAAATAAAAAGGTTATTATTATGTAGGAAAAAAGATTCGAGCAAAGTTACATAAGTAAATTCATGACCTTTGATAACTTTCGTTACGTATATTTAGACGTACAGTGTTTATTATCTTTAACAATTACAGTACAACCTCGATTAACCGTCACTCTCTGTTATCCATCATCGTAAAAATGCACATTTTTACAATGACGGATAACAGAGAGTGACGGTTAATCGATGTTGTACTGTATGTACCAGACAGACAACTGTGACCTAAGCCTGTCACATATCTGATGGATGACATCCCTCGCTGAGCATTCTTTCGAAGGATGGCAAGATACCTGCCAGAGCCATTTTCTAGTTACCATACCTGCAGTTACTTGCTGAAACTAAGGGGAAATCTTGGAAAGCGTCAGCCTGGTAGAAGGAACCTACGTTTCTCTTCAGTACTGATCCGACGTTCAGGACCAGGTGACGGAAAGTACACCGATAGACCGATATCGGTAGACCGTGCGGTGGATTTAAACTCTGAAATGCGCATATAAAACATGAGTTTACCAATCGGTCAGCCATGTTTCTTTTTGCTACGTATATTGGATTTAAACGAAAATTTGCTTTTTTCCTCTTCTTCTTGTTGGTCTGTCCTTCAATGTTCTTGTTTGCATCTCTTCTCTTTCGTATCTTTAAAGGCGAACCATCATTCCCATGCTAACGATATAAAAGTCCTGGTCAAAAGGGCGATCAAGCCTCACAAATTTCACATTTTTTTTGTCTGTTTGTTTGTTTCCGCCCCACTTTTCTCATTTTCCTTTTGCTTTTTTTCTTCTTCTATCCTTTCGTAGATTAGTTTCATGTTTGTGCTCTGCCTCATTTTCTCTCTTTTCTTGTTCTTTTCATGATTGTTTCTTCTTCTCCCGAACGAATGAGAACGCAGCATCTTGGCACACAAACCCCTTTTCGAGAAGCTCTTTTCTATTGGCGGAGTCAATTCGAACCTAAACAGTGTTTGGAATCGCTTTGTCACTTGCCTGCAATAAAACAGCAGGAGAAAGAAAATTGCTTTTCTTTTAAGGAAGAAGACAAACAAGTGAATTCAATAAAAATAAATAGTTCACACATGGGGATGGAAACGACATTATGTAAAGTTCCTTGTGGAAATGTATAATTAGTATAAATTTCACACGATTCACACCCAAATTTTATTTTGAAGTATCGAAGTAATTTTAGACATACTAAGGTGCAAACACAGTAACTTTTTGTTGTCTTTTATCTCTTTTCACACGCATCAGAGTGTCTTCCTCTTCAACGCTAGCAGATAGTAGCTTGTTATGACTATTCTAGTATGCGCAGAGGTTGCCGTAACGATAGCTTCTTATCTTGTTTTTCCAAGTTGCTGTTGTTAAATAAAAAACCTGATGAGTCCAAATTCAGCTGAAAACACTAACTGGGAGACCCCTGTCTAGTACAGCCTTAATTTTTTTTCCATTTATGAAACCTTTGGGAAACACGTGTAATATATCGTTAGAATCTTTGTATGTCTTCGATTTTCAAACCGT
>JAGDQP010013321.1:17095-48099 GCA_022664845.1 Lepisma saccharinum | reverse complement strand
TACCGGTAGTCCATCATTAAGCTGATGTGCCTGAGACGTGAGTTTATGTTGTTTTTGGAGTAAATTTTTACATATCTTTCTTTCTCTCTCGCTTTCTTTCTTTATTTCTCTTCCGTTTTTAACTTTACTCTTTTCTTATCTCCATTTTTATCTCTGTCTTCTTTCTATTTTCTTTGTATTTGTTTATGTGTCTGTGTTTGCGAGAGAGTTGTATCTTTTATGTGCACATATAAATATGTTTCTGCATTTCTATGAACTATGAGGTACGATTATCTTAAACCAGATATATTTTCACAGATTTCAAAATGATACTAGAAGATGTAGTACAGCTTGTAATAGAGAAACCTGCTTTTAGAGATATTTCAATGGAGCCAGTACTTGTTCGGTTGAGGGATATAATTTGTTCAATCAACTATAGTTACTTGATTAACCCATTCGAGGGCAATATATAGAAAAAAGCGTCTACGCATTTTTCGAAATTTGTTTAAAGGAAACAAACGTCCCTTTCCAACATATTAAAATAATTTCAATCTTAACAATTTTAGATTTTCTTGCCACGTATCGGAAATCACGTTGGCTGTCTTAAATATTCCTGCTTTACGTATTTCAACTATTCCAAAGATCTTGTAAGTTATAGTTTGTATTATGATACTCAGATTTTATCAGTGTAACATTTTGTAGCTTTTAAGGTGAACCATGTTTTGTGATCATAGTAATTCCAAAGTTGAAAATTTCTCCCCCTCCCCCAGAAGCTCGGAAACCGCTCCTGCAATCTTGATAAATTATATGGGTTTGAATTTGTTATGTCAAGACCTTTTCAATGACACCTCAATCAACTGCCATGCCCTAGTAGTTCCAAATATATAAATTACCTCCTATCTCCTGCACCAACTCTACAATGTATAACGCCTATATGGGTTTGAGCTAGTGTCGCCGAGACCTTCCCAACGACACCTCAACCAGCTTCCTAGTCTAAGTCGTTCCTGATTTGAAAGTTGTCGGCGGACAGAGTGCGCGCACAATGCTTCACAGCAATTGCTCCTGAAGACAAGCCTAAAGCCAGGGATCATTTAGATTTCAGGAATGCTGGAAGCAAAGGAAAAAAAGAAGCGAGGTTTGAACACGAGTTGTTCAGTTAGAAGTGCAGCATGTTTCTGACTGGACTACACTGCCAGTCATATGAAAATACTAGATCAAAACAACAAACAATATTGGAAGTACCCTGGCTGAAGCGCGACGGCACACACTAAGTTGCTACCATGACTTACGTCACATTTTAATCACTTTTCTATTTTCCAATTAGGGATCGAAATCCCCAATCATTGAGAACAGTTCCCATTTCTGCTAAAATAGATGACCAAAATGGCAGGAACAAACACTTGATCATAATTGCATGCAATGGTACGAAAATAAATTCTGCACAAAGAACTGCAAATTGAAAATGTCCACCTCAACAGACAAAAAGTCTGTCGATACTCATAGATTACAATGAAACATGAAATTCTATAAAGTCTTCAGAGCTCTAGTGATAATTTCTAGCACAATTAAACAATTTTTAACAGTCCATGAGCGGCAGCAGGGTTAAAACATGTCTGCTTTTAAAGTGCTAATACACCAAGTAGTTAAGTGGTAGAGCGTTGGCGTAGTGTTCGGGAGATTGTGGGTTCAATCCTGACTGGCATTTCCAGTGTTTTTCATCAGTCACAGCAGGCAAATGCCGGGATGGAACCTTCATCATGGGCCATGGCCGTTACCTTTCCGAATCCTTTCCTCTCCCTATCCCGGCCTGAGCTTTAGATGTCTAAGGCCATAAATAAAATTCAAATTTAAATTCCAGGCCTAATCTGCAACCGTAATCGCTTCAAATTCACTACACGGATTTACGTACGATCGAAATATATGTCGTCCTACCTGTCTTTACCTAAGCATTTCTTCCGTGAAGAATCTCTTTAAAATATTAGAAAAAGAAATGGATACACCAATGTTTATTTTTTAGTTGAACAGGTCTTATATTTCAAACAGAAACCTAAATATATTGTTCATTTTTACACCAAACTGTAGTCTATACTTTCCTTCTATACCTCAATGCTATATGGGAAATATGCTGTCTCCATACTCTAATGGAAAAACTCATCACCTATAAATGAGGATCAACTACATGCCATTTCCTTGGTTACAGTAATTTCAAGCCAACTGTAGGTGAGATCTTGACTTTCTTCCTATGAAATCCTAAAATTAGAAGTGCGTAATTTAACAACCTACCAAGCCAAGAAATATTCAAGGGATAAAAATAATATACACGGCGTAAATTGAATGACCTCCAGGTCTTACCTGGAACGGGTCCCGGGTAGAGCTGTGCAACGAGCGGATTTCGAGCGCTCGAAATCCGAAGCCCGAAGCAGTCACGCTCGAAACGTGGGAGAACTGGCAAAAATCCACTTCGAGCAACTTCGAGCGTGAATGGGTTTAGAGCGCTCGAACTGTTCGAGCGGAGTGGCTGCTCGAATTACGTCATCAAATTACATTTTTGTCTTTATCTTCCTGTAACTGGTTAAAGGAGGTTCAATGTTGCCAACTAACCTAATAATAATAATGGGTTATCTAACAAAAAGCTCTGAACTGGAATAGACTATATACGAAACCATGATTTTTAACCATATATACGAGAATTGGTCAAAATAAGATAAATTCACAATTTTCAACATCTCAACGAAACTTCGCACAACTTAGTAATTTGACAAGACGAAGAACGTAGAGTATGCCCGTAACAAAAAAAAATGACACATATATACGAGGGTTGGTCAAAATATCTCAAATCCACAATTTTCAACATATCACAACAAAACTTTGCACATCTTCCTAATATAATAAGACGAAGAACATAAAAGTAGGTTCAAAATCAAAATTTGACTCATATCTACGAGGGTTGGTCAAAATATCGCAAATTCACAATTTTCAACATATCTCAACAAAACTTTGCACAATTTGCAATTTGACAGGACAAAGAACATAGAGTACGTCCAAACAAAAATTTTGATCCCTATATGCGATGTTTGGTCAAAATATCGCAAATACATAATTTTCGACGTATCTCAACAAAACTCTCCACATCTTCCTAATATGATAAGACGAAGAACATAGAGTACGTCCGAAATAAAAATTTGACTCATATATACGAGGGTTGGTCAAAATATCGAAAATTCAAATTTTCAACATATCTGAACAAAAGTTCGCACAACTTAGTAATTTCACAAGACAAAGAACGTAGAGTATGCCCGAAACAAAAAAATGACCCATATATATGAGGGTTGGTTAAAATATCGAAAATCCACAGTTTTCAACATATCTCAAGAAAACTTCACACAATTTAGTAATTTGACAAGATGAAGAACGTAGAGCGTTCGAAACAAAACATTTGATCAATATATACGAGAATTGGTCAAATTATCGAAAATCCACAATTGTCAACATATCTCAACAAAGCTATACGAGAGTTTATCAAAATATCTCAACAACCACATGGGCTTGAGAAAATACGCTACTTTCCACCGTACAAACGAAACAAAAGTGTAAAATGTCTCCCGGTTCTGACAGCGTACGATAACCAGCTTAATATTACTATAAATCTTGTTGGTTTGTCTATTTACTTACAATGATCAAAGAATCCTTGGGGAAAACACAATCAACTTTAACACTTTATTTTTTGGGAGTCCTTCTCATGGAAGGACATATTATTTCTGCACTTGAACGTGCTTAAATTGTGTTCAACTCCTTTGTCACCAAACAAAACTGGCCGCGTGTTGACAACAGCATGAAGTTTTATACTTTATCACCAGAGGGATATACCATTGGATGAATAAACATCGGTTTGCCCATATGGACCGACATTGATCAATATAGATATCGGTTAACGACATGGATCTATATAATACCATGACGAATGCTCTATTTTTAATTTTAATTTATTCATTATGAACAAAAAGGTTTGTAAAAATCGATTTATTCTTTGCAAAATATAGTTTTAGAAAATAGGTAAATTAGTGATACCGATAATCGATGTCCGTCCCACATCGATCTACGTGGTCTCAAGTGGGCCCCTCTCTCGTCCGCATTTACGATGTGGAATGATATGGGTCCCATAACCAACCAACCTGCATGTGCTACTTGGGTATCAAACATTTGTTGAAATATGATTCAAATTAAACGTACTTTTTAACCAATAACTGTTAATCAACGAATTAGAACAAAAATTAACATTCAAAACGCGTCTGTATCCTACTGGAATGAATTTATAATTTCAATATTTTAGTGTAGGAATCCAACCCAGAAATCTCAGAAATCACGGGAAACATTCCACGAAATTAAATTATTTTTAACAATTACAATATTTTGCGCTGCCACCACCTTCATTTTTTTTAAACACTCTAGCCTCGGGATCAAACTCACGGTCCCTTGAAAGCCCCGGATAAGAAATTTCACAAAAATCGGATAATTTCTAGAGATTATGACATTTTGCACTACAACCATTTTGGATTTCACATTTTAATATTTTTGGTCTCCAATTTGTAATCAGCGTCCAATGCATGCCCAAAATATAAGTCTTCACGAAATCAAATTTTTTTTTAATAATCATAATATTTCACGCTCCCTCTATCTTCGATTTGAAAATTCAATATGTTTGGGCTCGGATTCGTAATCAGAATCTTTCGGAACACCCACTTATGAAATTTTACAAAATCTGATAATTTTAAAGAATTTATCACTTTTCGGGTTGCCGCCCTCTTGGATTTCAAATTTCAACCTTTTTGAAACAGGAGTCGAACCCGAGCCTCTTGAAAGACCTGGATATAAAATTTCAGGAAAAATCAAAATATTTTAACAATTATCATATTTTGCGCTGTCGCTATATTGGATTTAAAAATTCAACATTTTTAGGCTCGGATTCATAATCAGCGTTCTTCGGAACACCCACATATGGAATTTAACAGATATCTGATAATTTTGAACATTTTATCACATCCCAAACTGACGCCATTTTCGGTTTGTCATTGACAACGGAAACGAACGAATATCTGATTTTCAACAATTTTGACACTTCTCAAAATTCAACAATTTTAGTTACGGAATTGAATTCAGTACCGCTTCAAAGTCCCACATATGAAATTTAACGAAAAACTTATGACTTTAGCAATTATGATATTTCGCGCTGTCGCCATCCTGGATTCAAAATTGTATATTTTTGCCCTCGGTAATGGACTCAGGGCTCCTTCAAGCCCCTACATATAAATTTTCACAAAATTCTGAGACATTTTAACAATTGTGACATTTCGCGCTGGCGCCATCTTGGATTTCAAAATTGTATATTTTTGCCCTCGGTAATAGACTCAGGGCTCCTTCAAGCCCCCACATATAAAATTTCAAGAAATTCTGATGATTTTTAACAATTGTGACATTTCGCGCTGACGTCATCTTGGATTTCAAAATTGTATAATTTTGCCCTAGGTAATGGACTCAAGGCCCCTTCAAGCCCCCACATATAAATTTTCACGAAAATCTAATGATATTTAACAATATGACATTTTGCGCTGGCGCCATCTTGGATTTCAAAATTGTATATTTTTGCCCTCGATAATGGATTCAGGGCACCTTCAAGCCCCTACATATAAAATTCCACAAAAATTCTGATGATATTTAACAATTGTGACATTTCGCGATGCCGCCATCTTGGATTTCAAAATTGTATATTTTTGAACTCGGTAATGAACTCAGGGCTCCTTCAAGTCCTCAAATATAAATTTTCAGGAAATTCTAATGATTTTTAACAATTGTGACATTCAGCGCTGACGTCATCTTGGATTTCAAAATTGTATAATTTTGCCCTCGGTAATGGACTCAAGGCCCCTTCAAGCCCCCACATATAAAATTTCACGAAAATCTAATGATATTTAACAATATGACATTTCGCGCTGGCGCCATCTTGGATTTCAAAAGTGTATATTTTTGGTCTTGGTAATGAACTCCCTCCTCATCAGACTATTCTTTACAATGATGATGTTTCGCTGCTGCGGTCTTGGATGACAAATTTTAACATTTTTAGGCTAGAAATCGTAGTCAGCGTCCCTTGGAGCTCCCAGAAATGTTGGCGTTAAAGTACCTGTGGAATCACGATAATAGTTTTATACTACTTAATTAATTATCTGTTGTATCAAAGCTATAAAATTGAAATTATACTATGATCAGAATAATAGTATCACAGTTGGCAACATTGTGTACTACGTCCTTTACCAAGATAAATGGAGGGGAAGGGGAAAATTCCAGAACTTTCGAGCGCTCGAAAAAGTTTCGAGCGCTCGAATCCAGGATTTCGAGCAAAAATGTTCGAATAAATCTGTTCGAGCAGAATTTGTTCGATCATACTCTGCTCGCTGGAAAACGTATTTTTGTGTTTCGAGCGCTCGAAATCCGCTCGTTGCACACCTCTAGTCCCGGGTCAAGTTTTCGACCTGGTATATGCTTGGGACCTAGCGCGATCCGATAGCTAGATTTCTCCCCGATGACCTATAAGGCAAAGTAGAAATTTAATTTGTTCTTATGATTTTCGGCGTCCAAAAAGTGCATCTTTCAGTGAGCAGGTACTGGAGTTCTACCCCCTACCCCGAGCATCAATAATACGACGTCGAAAACTTCCTAACAGTGCATTTTCTTGGTTTTAGACGAGAGCGTTTTAGAAGTCCATAATCAGCATTACGTACATCAAAGATTTAAACGGACTCTGCAGACTCTCTTCATGTTTGATTATTTGTTAGAAAGGTCTTTCAAAGAGCAAACAGATGACATTCTCACTTTTAACAAAATTGACAAAGCACGCTCATTTCCTGTGGTCTTCATTTGTGGATCTCAAAAATTGAAATATTGATTCATTACAACCACAAGATCAGATCAAATCGAATCAAGGCAGGGTCGTCTGTTATACATTGGGCCAGTTGGGTTAAGATTTAATCATCGACTCGTCGGATCATGTGAATCAACACCGGGCAGTCGCGTCATTCAGATCAATCGAGTCACCGGATGACCTACGTCCGGGTCATCGGGTCGCAACTGGTTTCAACTATTGTTCCTGCACAACATAATAAATGAGATTTTTTAGAAAAAACGGTCGACTCCCCCAATTTGACATTAGTATTCCTTGTCTAATTAGCAGTTGTCAAATTTATTTCTACGCAGAGACTCCCAAACTGGAAATCTTTTATTTCTAGACTTTCTGATACTGTCTTCCAGAATCCTCAGAATTTTCCCTTCCAAATATTTCTCTTAAGAAATGATTAGGACAAACTCCTTTAATACTTCAAATTGTCATTTTTGCTGTTAGTTACATGTGTTCTATTGTTTATATTTGTTATTGTTTTCTGTTATTTCTTATTCTTATAAATAATAATTTTCTTACCGCCCTGGTCTAAAATAGCTTTTTCTATAACCAGGTAACATATGAAATCAGTAAATGAATAAATAATGTGGCTGTTAAGCTTTTGTCTCTCAACTACTCATTCGAGGATTCAGGTAATGACTGAACTATGTTCATGTTAAATTAGTTCGCCTTCATTTCATGGAAAGCTTTGTCCTTCTTTAGAAGTTTTTAGGTGAGTAAAATTACTCTGCCTACCTTGAACCATCACTACTGTTCTCTCTAAATCCCATGCTGCACATCTTTGTCTTGAAACATCGTCACTTAGACGATATCTAACTTGATAGTTTCAAACTCAATAAAACAGATACATTTTACAACGATTGTCAATATTTTTAACAGTTACTGACAAACTTTTCGTTCTGGTCTTTTACGGTCAGGACGTTCGCTTTCTGTGTGCGTGGTTCCTGGCTTAAATCCGCTGGAGGTCGATTGAACTGTGATAGGATTGGATCCTATTTTACTAAAAGCTTTACAAGCTTCCTTAGAGGTTCAGCAGCACGTTCAGGACATCAATAAATATTAAATCCATTTTCCACATTCCTTCTAACTTCTGTGAGTGGATAAAGCAAGACAATGAGTAGTTTAGGAGTTAACTCCAGGTTCCGTCCCGGCACTCGCCTTGAGTGCTCGTAGGAAAGTAGTAATACATCAGCCAGGACATTAGGAGTACAGAGGACTCGAACCTGAGTTGCAATCCGTAAGCTGATCTGAGGTTTGGGATTTTGGTCATTAGACTGTTGGACACCTACTCCTCCAATGCATTGCACCTTTCTGAATACCACACTAGAACAAATCGATTCTTTTTTTGTATTTAAGATATGTTCGATTCTACATAGAGTCCATGGAAACGTTAATTTAAAGTATTTAGTTTAGAAATTACCTGCCATATTTAAATATTAAAGAAACTTCCATGTCATTCTTCTGTACATTTCATTTGCTTCCTTGCCTTTACAAGGTAAATGTCCAGTCTATACGTGTATATTATATTGCGAAGTACGTTCTGATATATGTTTAAAATCAACTTTTGCAGATGCTAAAAGTTGTCATCCAGTTACGGCAGTTGTCTTATATGAAATCTCGCCTTCACTTGGATGTAGAAATAGCTTTAGGATCCCACATGCAGAGGCAAGAAACACTTGTTAAGTAATTTTAAAATCTTACTCGCAGTATGAATGATAGATGTTGATTTGCTTTTGTAGGAAGCTAGGATGTAGTTGAAGATCTTTCCGCAACAGCGGGCCAATTCACAGCGTAGCAAGACATTCGATGTTCATTGGAAATAGATGAGTAACAGTCTTCTTGTTGTCTAGAGGTTAGGCTTACCCGCGTTCTGTCTTAGTTGTAGATGCGCGTTTGGCCAAAACTAACGAGGAGATGCCTGAAATTAATCGGAGTTCGAATGTGACGTGTATAACGCTTATGGATGACTTCAAGGAACATGGTGTAGTTAAAAGACGTAGATTCGGTACTTCGACGATGGCGTTTGAAAGAAAGTTTTGGTATTAGAAACTAGTTCCTTCAAATAGCAGGGAAAAACCACGGGATATCTATTTCCTTTTGGTCTTTTTTGATCAAACTTTGCACACATTTTGCAAATCTTCCGTTAGAAGTCAGGAGTAGGCTCTATCACCTTCTCGATGCCTTGCGAAGATTTTCGTTCTTTATATCTCAAACTTTTTTCAATGTTCCTATCATTTCTGTACGTGAAACGTTCAGCAAGATCCCCGTTGCTCTTCAACTGACAAGAAACGATTTTCAAAACGGAAAAATCATACTTCTAGACCAGTATATTACCTGGAGAGTTGTTATAGAAGCCGTGAAAACCGTAATAAATTATTTCTGTATTTTTTTGGAAGCAAATTAATTTCACGCACGCCCCTGATCAACCATAAAACATTTGCTACACTTAATTGAAACCACTACTGAAAATCCCACACAACAATACATTCAACACAGAATATTGGTGCTTAGCACATTGGTGCAGCAAATATGATACGGGAGCGGATGGGGAAGATAGCACTTAGAACCATACTTAAGATACTATTTACCTTGTGGAACTAAGAGAAACCTATAAAAGCCTCTCGGTCAGTCAGGATGATAGGCCACTAAGTTAAAAGTCTTCCAGGAGTCCCCTTTGATAACAAATCTTCTCTTCAAACTTGGTTTCACAACTTCGTTAAATGTCAAACACAAGATTTATTCAGGCTTGGAATCGAAATCCGCCATCAACTTTGGGAGTCTTAGGCATTGTTGCAGGAGAATATATTATTGATTAATTACAGTCTTCTGGTCATGCAAAATGAGTGTCAAATAAAAACAGCTGCCACTGGATAAAAATGCTACAAAATTACGTATTAACTCGTCAAAGAAAAAAAAGACTTGGATAAATTGTGTTCGTTGGAGGACATTTCGTTAATTCATTCACTCTTTATACTAACAGAGCTTCAGTTCTTTTTGACAGCTCTAATTGTCGTTAATTGTTAATAATTCATTCCCCTTTAAATATTGTTTTCTATTCCTCTCTTGCTTTAAATATTGTCCGTCCGTAAATTTTAATATTATGTATCTGTCGCTTTCCGCTATATCTTCCGTTACATTCTACGATTTATATTTCTCCCTAACAGTGTCCTAGTTCTGTAGAGGGGGAATACAATTAGGAGTCTAAGGTATCCACGTATAACTTTACAATAAGGAGTTACATATTATTTCTTCCTTTATTTAAGAATAATATTTATAAGGAGCAGGCAGCTTGCCATATCCCACACATCTAAATATTGTTTAATATTTAAAAGGAATCGTAGCAATAATTTTTCGTCTCACGCATTTAGAAGGGAGAGTAGTAGATCAATGGGAAAAATTTAAATACGTAATTACACAAAAGCGTATGATTTCTCCTCCTAAAATAATTTGTTTTCTCTCTGTATTACAGGCGTTTATGTTGTGAAACAGCAAAGTACTGAAATAAATTTATTTATTCTTAGAAAAACAAAACAGAAAACAGCTCCGTCAATCAGTTCCGATCTTTTATATCTCAAACTTCTATTTTGTATATTCTATAACTTCAAGCTTCACTAAGTCAAAATATCCAATAACTCGAATTTTGTCTTTTCCCCGTTAGATTAAAGTTATCCAGGTTGTACTGTATTTATTTTCCGTCAAAACGATGTTTACACATAAGCAAATTAACTTATTTCGTTCGTATACAGTGGAAGTTAATTTGCTTTACAGAAACCAACGATGATGTAGGTGATACCTAAAAGATTTTCTGACGACACAAACACACAAGATTCAAATTACTCAACCTGCAAGTTGTATGCCACCAATGACAGAAGTTGATTTTTCACTATGACGAGAGAGAAAAATTGGGAGACTTCCAGGTAAGAATATGCTATTTTAGTTTTCCTTAAGGCTGTACCGCTGGAACTTTAAAACTTCCGATGCTTTACTTATAAGGGACAGTCAAATAAAACTCGGAAGAAGCCATTCAAAAAGAACTTATATTTAGACGTCAATTCTATCCACCATTGACAACACTTTCCTACAAGGCAAAGGATGACTGACAAATAATTCTTATAGTTCTGAGTGAAGTCAATGCTGTATCCTCTGCTGCAATTCTTTGTGGTACCAAAAGTGTATTTATCCCCATCAACATTTCTTCAACTCTCCGAACTCATAGAAATCGATTGCGGAAAGTTCGAAACTGTAGACTGGATAGACCAGGACCTTCTAAAGGAATTTGGAGAGTGTACCTTCCGTATTGTTGGTTTTGTGGGCCTTAGCGTTGTTGTGAAGATGTCATTAGGAAATCACACATCTTTGACTTGATCTTCTGCGCAATGATGAACGATATGGATGTAGCCATTGGCATTGACTTCGCACCTCACTCCAAGAATTCATAAGTATAGATCCACTGTGATCGAAAATCATTGAGGGTAAGAATAACGTCATTTTCTCCTATCCTGTAATGGCCTGCTGTTTGCGGTTCTTTGAGTGTTGATGTGTCTGCAAGTTTCCACCTCATGCTAAGACGCCACATTTCAGGGTCATAGTGATGGCTGACGGTCTCGTCCTTTGTCACAACGCGAAGCAGGGAAATATTCCAATCTGTAATTGCCACAGCTGTTGTGAAAGAAGCACACACGTGTCACTTTCACTCCTCTGACAGATTTCGTGAAACCTACTGGGCGCAATGCAGACTATTGAGCAGTATTGTTTGGGCACTGTCATATTTAATGACAATAGAGGCCAGCTGCTCTTCTGTTTTCCGTCTACTATTTCGTGCTAGTCGCCAACTGGCTCTTCTAAACTTTGATACTCAGTCCCTGACAATGGAAGCACTTATTGACCGTACACAGTTTGTTCTCTAAAGACAGTAAAAACTCTATATAAATTTCCTGCGCTGATGGTAGGACAGGACATCTGATATCAGACAAGTAGCAAATGAATGAATTGTATCCAAATCTAAGGTACGCGATGAGTTGGATTTCAGTTTCTGATGCACTAAAGACATCTTATCTACGATAAGAACATAGGGATATGTATAAGACGACTTGAGACTTAGCTACGCACTAAGGCAGCATGGAATGACGATTTACTGCTGTTCCAAATAGAGTAAAATCGCAGGTTTTGGGGTGTAAAACATGTTTCGCCCTCATTTACAAATGATAATGTGTACACGAGATCCATGTCAGTGTGGAGAGAGCATAGCTATGCAATTTTCTTTAAAGAAATTCTGGAGATAACGGAAAAAGAACACTCTTTTGAAAATACCTTTGCCCTCGAAAGTTCCGAATTTTTAAGATGCTCACGTGGGATTTTACCTTTAACCAGAAGACCATATTCGCCGGTTACAATTCACTAGAAATGCAGGATGTCCTGTTAGTTAGCCTTACAAAGAAATTACTTATGCGGGATAGATCACAGTCAGATTCATTCTAAGAACCCCGCCAATTTTCTTTCGTAACACAATACTGTGTTGGCCTTCTACAACTCAGAATTTTGAAAGCAGATATTCAGTAACAAGCTGAAACACAATGAAACTGAGATTCTCTCCACATTTGGGTCGGAGTATCTTCGTGCATTTTCTACATCAGAAAGTAAAGTAATTAGCGGATTGTTTTTCATTTCAGCGTAGCCCCACTGAAACTAATTATCCCTTTGAAGGTTCCAATTTGTTTCTAAGAAAATTAGAGTCATTAGACTATATATTGTTTTCCTTCGCATTTGAGTCACAAAGCAATCACTGTTTTGCCTACTGTAAATGCATTCAATATACTCAATTCTTGTATCCTCATTAACTTAAAATATCTACCAGACCATTAAAGGTAAAGTAGATCTGTTGGGATTCAAAGCGCCGTAATTTAACATACTGGAATTCTAAGTTCGCCAAAGTATCCATAACGAATCCGTAGACAGACAAGAGCCTCTCTTCGAATCAAAAACATAAGGAAATTCGCATGTGTTCTACTGTGCTTCGTCAGCAGACACTAGTCCTACTGTTTCGCAAATGCTATAAACTGTTCCGATTACTTCCAAGATCTGGATCCTTATCGAAGACGCACCATACACAAATAATCTAAATGAATATAAAATGAAAACATTGACAAGACGAATACTTTATGAACTCACCGAAGCAATATCCTTGGGGGAGGGGGATCACAGATATTATGGCTCTGATAACAACTTAGGATAGACATTTTAACTTTGTATCACGTTATTAAAATTACTGAAAATCAAAGCACACTAAGCGTGCACAATATGTTCCAGTTCTGCCACATTTGCAATGAATAATATATTAACTTTTCATAAAATTAATAGGGACTACATCACACGTTTAGTGCATAACATACGAACTTTTGGTGTGCTGATACACAATTTAAGAACAAAATGTTCACTTAATAGTGGCAAACGTACTAAAAGTGATCTGAAATCGTATTTCAGATAATGTAAACTTCGGTAAATATGAACTTAATGTGTGCAAAATATGCACTAAATGTAAGAAGCCAATGAAAACACGTTGATCACAAAAAAATTTCAGTTTTCAATAGGTTCACATAAAATTCACATGTATTCACATAAAGTTCATTTTTGGTGAAGTTTTGTGTGCTGTTTGTGCCGGGAGATTTTCAGTTATTCATTAGGAAATAATCAAATGCCAGCATACTGACTTGGCAAGGAAAAGATGTAAACTAGAATGGATAGCAGCTTGGAGAAATCTGGTGTTAAATACATAATATTTGGATTAAAAGTCGAGACATGAATGGGGATATTGAGGTTTATTCCACCCAAACAATATACATATGAATAGCAGTGCTTTAGGTATTACGAATGCCATTAATACAAATTGCAATTAGTAACGGCCCAAGAATGTTCTTCGGGACATTCCTCGTTTTATGGCCAGTAATGAGGAAAGCGTGTTTTGAAGCATACTATCACTATTCACGTAGACAGGACTAAAACAGATATAATGTGTCGTCTGAAAATCTGAACTGGGCTTTAAATTTAGTAATAAGTAGACTATGTCATGATGAGTAGTTCAAAGTGCCCTACAATAGTCTAGAAGTACAAGAAACGTCTCAGCAAATTACATGTGTCAAGCGCGTCATAACCGTGCATGTGCCACGATAGCGTGTAAACCATGATTGAAAAGTATTTACAAACATGGTAGTGTTTATTTGGCGAAAAAGGGTTTTCTGGACGATATAATTGAAAGTTTCAGACAGGACAGGCATAATGCGGATAGATGGAAAGCCAGCCGCACTTAGCCAAAGACTGTAATTTATTCTATGTACCGTCTACGTCTATTTGTAAGTTTAGGGGTCTAATTCTGATGACTAATGATAAATCTATCTGGAAACTAAGAATCTGATTTTGCAATTGCTAACGCAAGAAAATGTCTCTATAATAAGAACTCTTACTTAAGTATTAACAATGCTGAATAGCACCTCTTCAAAAAGCTTTAATTTACTATGTATAGATGGTGTCCAACAGTTAGAATGAGATTTGCCGCTCCAGTTAGTAAATTTTAGTGATTCGTTTTGATATGTTCCATATATATTTTTTTAAAAACTTATGTCTTAACTGACAATAAAACTAGAATCATGTTGCAAATATCTTGATATTGATTTATGTTTCTTTTTATAATTATTTGATTACGTAGATTAGCAGCAATTATAATTTAATGTATGCTCCTCTATAACCCGAACGAGATTGTACCCTAGTCTTAGATCGGTGCAAACACTCTTTTATTACTTTTCTGACAATAAAGCAAGTATTTCTACGAACCACGTGATTTTTATTATTGAACAAGTTCTCTTCAACTTCGGGAGATTCCCCAAGCACCCACTTCTCCATCAAGGAGTCGAACTTAAAACGCGAAATATTTCCTAGTGTGGCCAATATTTCCTTTTTCAATTTCAAATCTAGAATTCAACTGTAGATGACCGTATCTCTCTTGTAGGTACGGAATCTGCTATACTCCTATATCCTTCTAAACCTGTGGGCCGCGGGCGACTGTCAAGCTTCGGAGGACCGGAAGCAGTAGTTCACCGACTCCTTTCCGCAATCTGTGGGCCGCGGGGAACCCTTCCTCTTCCCTCCCTAGAGGGATAACCTATCTGGGCGACCGTTTCTCCTTGTGAGGAACGGAACTTAGAGAGCGTGGTCTCTTCTCCTTGCATTCCTTTGACTACACCTCGTCTCCCAGAGTCATGCTTCCTAGCTGTGTTGCTGAGATCAATATCCATACGAACTGTTACATAAGATTATGAGAGTCAGTGGCGACATTTGTTGAGCAACGAGTGTAGTATCAATACTGTGAACTGTTTTACCATAAAATGAGTGAACAGGTTATTCCACGATAGATAGTCTCAGTGGAAAGCAGAAAATCGGAAACATGTCCTAGGGCCGATCAGCGAGGGGAGTGGTTGTAGGAGACGTTAAAATAAAGGTGATGAAGAAAGAAAACTCCCAGAAGTACAGGAGATTGAAGAAATCGCTAGTTGATATTTCCCGTGGAACAAATCAATATTAAGGAAAAAATTAAAGAAGAGGAGGAGATTGCGCAGTCTAAGGTTAAACATAACCAGTCGTGGGAAGATGTTAAAGAAGAAAAGAAGACGGAAGACAACGGAGCTCTCATCATGAATGTCTTAACGGTTATTAATGAATGTCTTGAAGCAAGCGGGAAAATCCCGAGAAGAACTGATCTCACATATGAAAGAAATAACGAAGGAAATGAACGTCTACATGGAGGAAAAGGAATGGAATGACACGTATTCGAAATGATATGAAGATCCACATGGAGGAAATCGAAACGAAATAACCGAGACTCGGAATGAAATGAAGCAGTTTGAAGCCCTCTTCCCTTTAATAACAAACACAGATCCACGTAGTTTGTTAACCACGGCAAAATCATGTATTTGTAAATAAAGAAAAGATGGCATCCAAATCAATTTGGATCAGTATCACTCGACTAAGGTCCGAAAAGAATAATTCCAAAACGAGCTGTCTAGTAAAAGGTTATCTGTCGCTGAAAATTTGAACAATCAATTTCGAATACAAATTTCAAACAAATCTTTTTAAAGGTTTATTAATCCAAGGTTATTCCAAATTTACTGTGTCGCTTAAAGTTTACAATTGAATGTAACTGTTAACAAATGACGTTTCTTGATTCAGAATAATTTGAAAATCTTATTTAAAGAAAGTCAATTATATTTTCCGAAATTGAATTTGAAAAGCGAAAAATATGAATATAAAACTCTTTACTTTAAATAAATTTAATTTAATTTGCGAGAGACCAAGTCGATTTCGATAAACTCAATTAAACGACTCGAAAAACCACTCGAAAGAAATCCAGAATGAATGAACACTCCGAATTCGAAAATATTCAAGTCGACCACAGAGGCAAAGCGAAACGAACACTCTCACTCATTCATTCACGCTTCAACCAATAAAACAAAACTTAACACTTATCGTTTCTCGACTGGAAAGAAAGTTCATAGGACGAAAGATTACCCTTCCAAGTTGCCTGCTGAACCATTCTTCGAGGGTGACTGAACAACCGAATAATCAAAGAAAATTCAAGCGAAAAGAAAGGCAACAAAAACGTATTATTTAAACAACGGTTTTAGTTTGTTCTTCTTTCGGTTGTTACTTATGACAAGATCGAATTTCACTTTAATTTATTTAGCCCTAATCCGAAGTTTTAAATTCAACTTTACTATGAAGCAACGTCAACATTCACTTGAGAGTGAACCCCATACGACTAAATCCAGAGAGGGTTAAAAGTGTTCACCCCGCTACTAGAAAATTAATTAATCAATTAAATTCCGACTTTTACTCCCGTACACTACTCAGACAATTTATGAACTTTAGTCCGAATTTTAATTCAAGCTCCAAATTTAACTGTTATGTTCCAATAATTAGTCAGATAAATTAAATAGACAATTTAATCGAGTTTTACGAGTTTAGAAAATTTTACATTAAAGTCAAGTTCATCAAATTTAAATTATACGTCCTTACACCATTACACCTGAACTGACGAAACAGCTAACAATTAACAAAAGATTCACTTAGATAAACAGGGAAAACGATTACTCAACAAATGCAGTCTATTTAAATGCAACTTTAAATATAACAAGCCCGTTCGGAACTCAAAGCAAGATTTAACTTCGACCTACTTTTATTTGGACATGAAGTTGTTTCTTCTCTACTATCTAATTATCAAGGATAATTAGTATTTGGACACTCTAATTATCAATAAATTATTAAATAAATTTTTAATTCGAATAAAGCGTTTACATCCGGCTTAAAGTTTAATGAATCCCCAACAGATTCATACCTATTTCACGCGAATTTTAACTTCACTGAAACAACTGAGTTTAACCAAATTGAAAACAATAAAAACTTACTCACGTTTTTCACCGAAAGAATATTAAAAATGTAATATTTAAATCCTCACGAAAGAAAATATAACCCACAAAGAACAGAAAAATCGTTCCGAGAAAGAAAATCAAGTTGCCTCCATTTTGCCCATTCAACTCCTCTTCATGGTAGACGTCCTCGCTCACAACTCGGAACACCTCTTTCTCGTCTATCAACAAACTTCCGTGATAAGATTAACGACCTAAGACATCCTTCATGGACGCAGAACCACACAACAGTGAAGGCTCCGTTGCTCGAGCTGAAACAAGTTATCCTCTAACAGCTGAACAACGAAAACCTTCAGAGTTGCACTAACCAACTATGATCTTTC
Organism: Lepisma saccharinum; assembly: GCA_022664845.1. Lineage (NCBI taxonomy): Eukaryota > Metazoa > Arthropoda > Insecta > Zygentoma > Lepismatidae > Lepisma > Lepisma saccharinum. The sequence goes on along the minus strand of JAGDQP010013321.1, from coordinate 30,379 downwards.
GCAAAGTTTCACAAAAGAAACCAACTCTAGTAAAAAAATCTTATTTTTTTTAATACAGAACGAAAACTTCTTTTTTCTTTTAAAAACAATTAATAAATAACGAAATATTACAATAATTCAAAATAAACTAGAATGAATGACCAGGGTCCATTACAAGTTGAATGAAAATATCCAGCGCCAGTTGGAAGAACATAGAAACGAGCCGATGTCACGATTAGAGGAATCTTGTAATGAAGTGCAAAAGTTAGATACAAAAATGAAATCCAACCCTTTAGAAGTAAAGTCGCAGGTAATTAAAATCAGAAAGAGGAGTGAGGAGGCCGCCGTGACTTTGAAATGAGACCTAGCGAGATTTTCCCATCAAATTAAGGAATGAAAGGAGGCTGTTGAAGCTGATATAAAAAGGATACGAGAGGACGTCGAGCAGGTGCAAGTGGAACAACATAACATTCAAATCAAAGTAGAAGACGTAGAGAATTTGGTCACCGAGAAATGTTCTGAAATGGCTATGAGAGAAATGCGAGAAGAAGTCGGCACCTTCTTATCCATTAGCTTAGAGGAAGTGGAAGATGTTAAGAAGTGCTTGTCCACCCAGGAATCAGAGTTGGTGATTCTCAGAGAAATCCTATTGAATAGGAATATTGATTCTATTCGGCCGAGAGGATTCGTTCCGAAAGTTCAGTACGCTATGAACCCTCGACTTGACGATGGCACACATCAAGGCGGATCAGTTTTGATTGAAGGAGAAAGGAGAGTTTCTCTCTGCATTCCATCGGTCAGCAACATTTGAGGGAACGAAAAAAAAGAAGGAATGAAGGAGCTTGGATACAAAGGCTTGTGCAAATGTGAACAATGGGGAAGACCGCGTCGTCGAAGACATGAAGTTGGGGAAGAGTGATAGCGCCCTCGTTCTGAGACGTGCTCCCGAATACATCTTTCAGAACTTAAGAAAAATAATCCGTCACGTGTTATCCATCTGGACATGAGGAAGTCACGACACGCGCTTTCCTAACAAAATTTCAGCGAAAAGCAGACATGGTGGGGATTACTTCAGATAGGTTATTGGAGATTCCCCCATTCGTTCTGAAGAACCCAGCACTTTACTGGTTGCAATCGAAAGCTCACCGGTTTGACACGTTTCAAATTTTGCGGAAACTCATCCTGAAGCATTATTATTCGGATGAGTTCACTTACGCGAGGTTGACACGGCTCAGGACTATACCTTTCAACACTAAAACTGGCGGAGGGGTGGAGCAGTTTGTGACGTCTCGGTATTGTCAAATTAGGGACTTGGATACTGTGAGCAGTGAAGTCCAGATTTGCAACTCATTTGTAATCCATCAAGGTGTTAGGTCACGAGACCAACGCTCTAATAGATAGCGGGGCTGCTACTTAACTATGCTCTTTGGAATAAATTGTCTTCTATAGTGTCTAGCCCGCAGCCGAAACAAGCTAGGAACATTGTCCTCATTGATTATTCTGGTACACGTAGGACAAAGATCAGTGGGGAGGTGACACTGCCTGTATGCATCGGCGAAGTTGAGATGTACTGCCCAAACTAAACTCAAGTTAAATTTCAAGAAAGGTACGTTCTGCGTCGAAGTTGACGACCGATGTGCTATGGTCCCTATGGTTCCTGACGTCACTGTCGACTTTCCTGCGGTAAATGAAGTCAACATTTCCAAACAGACCAATGATAAACCAACAAACGTACAAGATGGATTATGGCCAAACGGGTGCGAATGTCATACGGAGGATACCTAATTAGGATGTGACTATGCTAAGGATTGCGATGTGTTCATTCTCTCGTTAAACGAACTTTCGTGAGCTGGAATAGTTTCTCGTCTGATACCTTCCATGACGCTCGACGTATTAAGCATCGGTGACGAATAGTGAGTGGGTAGAATAGAGTGGTATTGATATTTGTCCAAGTATAGTCAACAGATGTGGAAATCTAAGTTCGAGTGATCAGATTCTTATCGCACTTGCTGTACATATGTATTAAGGTTGTTATATTTTCAGATTTTTTGTGTGTATGTATAATTGGAATGTTGTGCGTGATAGTGTATATAGTGTAGAGACTTTATGATGCTATGATGTCAGAGACTGGTGAAAGAGATTAACACTTTGAAGTACGGACAGAGCTATTTCCTATTTGATTTATACGAATATATAGGTCATACAATTTTGATATATGTTCTTAGTGTTATTATGAACATTTCTGAAGGATAGAGTGCCAACGGCTCGGAACCACGATCGGGCGCCATATGTGACCGTACTGAATAGCAGCACCCTGTTCCAAAAAGCTTTAATTTACTATATATAAATTGTGTTTAACCGTTAGCATAAGAGATTGCGCTCCAATTAGAAAATTTTCGTAATTCGTTTTGATATTTTTCAGTTATTTTTTAAAAGACATTTGATGTCGTTTAAGTGACAATATAACTAGAATCGTATTACAAATATCTTGGTATTAATTAATGATTCTTTTCTAACTATTTGATTATATAAATCAGCAACCATTATAATTTAATATATGATTCACTATTACCCGAATGAGATCGTAACATTATGTTAGATCGGTGCAAAAACTGGTTTATTGCTTTCGTGGCAATCAAACATTTCTACGAAACACGTGATTGTTATTATTGGACAAGCTATTTTCAACTTCGAGAGATTCCCCCAGTGCCCGCTTCTCCTGATAGGACTCGAACTTGGAACGCGAAATATTTGCTAGTGTAGGCAATATTTCCTTTTTCGCCTTCCTTTCTAGAATTAAATTGTGGACGACCGTATTTCTCTTCGGTCTAAGGAATCTACTACATCCTTCATAACCTGTGGGCCGCAGGCGACCATTTCTCTTCGGAGTACAGCAACCAGTAGCTAATCATCTCCAGTTCACAAACTGTGGGCCGTGGGCGACTTTACATGGCAGTCTCTAATTGAAATTGATAAACTCAGCCAAAGAGTGCAATTTATTACATATATCGTCTACATTTATTTGTAATTAGTGAGTAATATAATTCCAGTGACCTAATCATAAATCCAACTGGAAACTAGGAATCGAATTCTCCAATTGCTAAAGCAATAACAAGTCCCTTAAATTATATTTGTTACTTAGGTATAGCTTAAAGTCTGCGAAAACGCTTTCCAAACATTGTAAAAATATAATCTAGGTCTATTTGTAATTTTTGTGTGATCTAATTCAGGTGACCTAATCATAAATCCACCTGGAAACTAAGAATCTAATTCTCCATTTGCTAACGAAATAATAATTACATTAAATTATATTTCTTACTTGAGTATACCAGGTGCGTAAATATGAAACCGGAATTTATGTACAGAAAAGACACAGTGATTGGATGACAATGCTAAGAACTATTTTATTCGAAGTATTGGCCATCGCTAGCGATACATTTCTGTCATCGTTTCGGCAATGTGTGGATGCCAGACCAAAAAGACTTTCTCTTTTGTGCTGCAAACCAGTCATCAAGCCATTCTCGTACATTTTCCGAAGATGTGAAACGCTGGTCAGCAAGTGCGTGTCCCATGGATGCAAATAAGTGAAAATCGAAAGGCGCCAAGTCGGAGGAGTAAGCCGCATGCGGAAGGATTTCCCAGCCAAACGTCGCAATCGTTTCCTTGACCGGTCTTGCTGTGTGGGAGGGTGCATTATCGTGAAGCACAATCACTTTATGTTGTCTTTAGTCATATTCTGGTCATTTTTCACGCAAAGCTTGATGCAAATCGATCATTTGTTGTCGGTAACGTTGGGTATTAACGGTTTCGCCAGATTTCAGCAGTTCATAATAGATCACTCCTTTCTGATCCCACCAAAAACAAAACATTGTCTTCCGTCCATAGCGATTTTATCTTGCAGTCGATGTCGCCGGTTTTCCTGGAGTTCCCCACGATCTTTTACGCTTAGGATTCTGGAAATAGATCCACTTTTTGTCACCAGTCACAATTCGATGGAGAAATGATTTCCTTTTGTACCTGGCGAGCAGAATTTCGCAAGTGGTTTTTCGGTTTTCTTGCTGTCGTTCAGTCAATGCACGTGGAACCCATTTTCTCACCTTCTAAATCTTGCCCATGGCTTTTAAACGTATGGATACTGCTTCTCGTGTCATATTTAATTGATCCACGAGTTGTTGTTGCGTTTGAGCGTCATCCTCATTCAACAAAGCTTGCAATTCGCTGTCTGCAAACTTTTTGGTGGTCTTCCACGTTCTTCGTGTCTCCCGTCAAAATCGCCACTTTCAAATTTTTTAAACCACTGTGACTTACTAAGAGCATGATCACCGTAAGCTTCGACAAACATGCGATGCGATTCTGCAGCAGTTTTCTTCAAATGGTAACAAAATCAATGTTGTCCGCAAATCGTAGTTTCTGGATACAAATTACGCCATGTTCAACGCTATTAAACACTACACTATGACATGAAACTTGTCTGGTTGTGAGTTGCAAATCGTTAACAGCAGTCAAAACAAGCAAGTGGCGCCAAGGACGCAGTTTTACCGTAACCACAGTGACAGCTAACACCGTCTATGCACAAATTTCGGTTTCATATTTTCACACCTTGTAGCTTAAAGTCTGCGGAAAATCCTTCCAAACATATTAAACATGGTTGTCTCCAGTATTTGGTTGATAATGAGACAGTCAAAGAGTGTAATGTACTACATATATCATCTAGGTCTATTTGTAATTTTAATTTTTGTGTGGTCTGATTCAGGTGACTTAATCATAAGTCCACCTGGAAACTAAGAATCTAATTCTTCAACTGCTAACGCAATAACACGTCCCTTAAATTATATTTCTTAATTAAGTATAGTTAAAAGTCTCCGGAAGATCCTTCCAAACATAGTAAACATGGTTGTCTCCAGTATTTGGTTGATAATCAGACACTGAGCCAAAGAGTGCAATGTACTGCATATATCATCTAGGTCTATTTGTAATTTTTGTGAGATCTAATTCAGGTGACCTAGTCATAAATAAACCTGGAAACTAAGAATCTAATTCTCCCATTGCTAACGCAATAACATGTAACTTTAATTATAGTTGTTACTTAAGTATAGCTTGAAGTTTGCCGAAACGCTTTCCAAACATTGTAAGCATGGTTGTCTCCAGTATTTCGTTGAAAACGGGACACTTACAAGCAAACATACTGATGGGGAGAAAAGAATTGTACATTTTTTCTTCCGTCATGATGAGAATACCGAAGTATGTAAGCAAGCAAATTTTGACCACTCGATCGTAGTTGGTTTGAAGGTTATCGATTATTTTAAATTAAAATTAGGTCTTTGGAAAATGATTTTAAAAAAATGATAATATTCTTATGTGCGTAAATTGCTGAACGGAATGGAAAATGAATTCACGTTAATGCGTACTAGGCAGAAGACAATACCTGGTAGAGGTTGTATTCTTCAGGGCTGCCGCCGTTTCCTTTTGTTAAGTGGAAGCGGGTCGTGTAATATTTCATTCTTTCTTAGAATGTCTAAAGAATTTCATTGCTGAAGCCTGTTTTGCGGTAAATTTAATATTGTAAGAGCTATATACATTTCTGTACGAGTAAGGATGCATTAGCATAAATACACCCATTTCTTTTTGAAATAGCGGAAGAAATGAAACCCACATTGATACAAATCCATATCGATTTTGCACTATACCCGAGTCCTGTTTGTATGGATTTGGGTTTCATTCCTTGCTGGTTTCAAAACGAAATGGGTGTTTTAAGCTAATGTATAGTTTAGCTCATACTAGTGCCACATACTCTTATCTCTCACATTAATGCACTTACGGAAAAACTGACTTCTGAAACCAATTTCTCGTAAATTTCTAGCTCAGAATGACATCACACATGACACAAGAAAAAAAATTAGATTAATATGCCGGATTTCTGGATGGCGGACATAAAAACACGTACTTCAACAAGTAGCTACTTTCGCTCAGTACCCATTACTGTGTACTTAATTTCCATTTCTTTCGGCAATTTAAGAATATAAGGATATTTCCACCCTTTTTGATCAATTTCCACTGAGTTAATTTGACTTTAAAATCATCGATATCTCCCAAAGTAATTGCGCTCCAGTGGCCAAAATTTATAAGAATTTTGACGCAGATAAGTATAAAGGAATGGAAGTCGTTTGAACGAATGCTTTTTAAAGATGGCTTGGCAGTACTGAACCACTGCACCAAACATAATGGTACTGATGGCTCTGAGTTAATCAAGCCTTTCGAACACCTCGAGCATCTCTTTACACCTTGTGCTTCTTGAGATTTAATTTCCGGACACTGACGGACAGACTGACTGAATATAAATTTAAGGTCATTTTTGCTATAGTTTCGTATCAAGGGACCTAAAGCGGACTACACAGCAATAGCAACTGTAGGAAACTGAACCAGAACTGGAAATTTGATTTATATTGGACTAGACTGGAAAGTAGACTTTAATGAGTTGAAATGTTTGTTCTGGCGTCAATTTTTTGACACTTAGCAGTCGCTCCAGTAGCATTACGTAGAGCTCAATGTTTTTTTATCATACAGAATTTTTGTTGTTTCTGTTATTTTGTCAAATCTTTGTGCATTGTTATTAAAAATAGTTGAGAAGCAAGAAATAAACTCTGATAATTATTTCATTTGCTATCTCTGTCATTTTTAAGAATGAATGCCATTTTTTTACTTCTAAAGGAATAAGTCGTGGAACTATTCATAACAAATTGAGCCAAAGAAGCGTACGTGATTGTAGCACATCCTGGCTCTAAATACATTTTGGTCTCCCTATATTATAGAATTACTTATTTCCATCATTAACATTATTAAAACAAAAATGGAGCTACCACTCGTTGAGACCTTCTAAAACCTGTACAAAACAGTATTTATCTCATTTTGGACCAAATGGACTTACGTGGTTCAGACTCTGAGGTACAGAAATGTTTATTTAATTAGAATTGTTACATAAGCAGGGCTTAACATGTCCGGAAAAGCCTTCCTAAAGTTGCAAACATGGTTGTCTTCAGTATTTGGTTGAAAACGAGACACTTAGCCACTGCGCCCAATTCATTCTATATATATATATCCTTCTTTGATAGATCTAGTTGAGATAACACTGTAATTTAAGTATCTAATTCTGCAATTCATATAGATATAAAGTGTTTTAGTTAGTATTCTTGTCATAAGTAAGCCTCAACTGTTAGTATTCTACATAAGCAAGCCTCGACGGTTAGTATTTTTACATTAGCAAGGCCTTTCAAAAATAGTAAACATAGTTGTCATCACCAGTATTAAACCAAAGTGCGAGTTAAAAGTGAGGCTCAGAGAAAATGGTTCATTAATGCTTTTCTATCGAAAGAATTTAATTTAATTGTTATAGACGATTAAACTGTGTTTCAAAATATAGTCTAAAATTTAATAGGACAAATGAACCATAATGAGCTGTCTAATTTCTTTTCGATTTGTATATTCTTGAAAACTGCTAGTTTTTTATTCTAAGTATAATGAAGAGCCCTATTGCGCCATCTGCACGCCATAAAAGTTATCATTCACAAACAATTAAATTAAAATATCACTAATAATAGAAACATCATTACTAACATGCTCTGGTACTATATTCTCGTAACTTTAATGGAGGTGTAATTTAGAACCTTGCCAGAATGTTGCATTTAGTGGGGTGTGTATTCAAATATCGGCAATAGTGGTATACATGTTTGAATTTTATTTAAGGCCTTTTGGCATCTTTAGGGTTCAGACTGAGCTATATATATATATATATATATATATGGCAAGCTAGTACACAATGGATCTGAAGTCCTTATTCGTTCGTTTGGTGAGCGGACTCGGACAGCCCGTGTTATTTGTTACCTTACCTCGCTCGTCAATTGTGTGTAATGTCAAGAAGGATTGCTTGTATTAGTTCTGAGTTTGAGTGAAAAATTCATTTTTCATGTGTTGTACAAACTAGACTTGCATAACTGAATCACTTGCCAGAGGAAATCGTCTCAAAAGTTACAGTCTTACTAACTCGAAAAGGTAGGTAAGAATTAAATGCGATATTTTGTAGTCAATTCTACTCGTTCTCTTGAAGTATTTTTTTTGTCGTGGAAGGTTGATCACGTCACCAGATACCAGTACACAGTGGATCACGTTGGTGTGGTACACAGTGGACTGGTTCACTGTGTATACCTAATTGCAGTGTCGGCTCGTGGTCTAGATTTCAGGTGGTGCACAAAATGTTACAGCATATTTTGCATTATCATCATTATTATTATTATTATTATTATTATTATTATTATTATTATTATTATTATTATTATTATTATTATTATTATTATTATTATTATTGGTAATAATAATAAAGAACAACAATAACAACACGCTCTAGTCAACAAAAAAGTATTTCAAATTATAATATTATGAAACTAACAAAGAATTTCGTTGATCTCGTTGAGCTTGGATAAGGGTTCCTTAATGGAACTTATTAAGTAAAGTAAAGGATTGAATATTAATCTACATTGTAGAAGCTGACCGGGTAGCTTTGCGGTCTAAGGCGTTAGGCTAACGACTCGAAGGTTAAATCCCGGCAGTGGCATGGATGTTTGTGGATTTTGCTTGGCTTTAAATGGGTGAATCGTGACGGGCGGAAGTCAAAAGTTACTACACTGACCCATACAAAATCAAGTTTTCATTTTTTTAATTTGTAGAATGGCAAGAAATAAAACATTTCCAGCTTCGGTAGTCCTGTGTTACGTTCACGGAATCTGTATCGGCATTGAGGAGGCAGACAGATTCGAGTCGGTATGGTATATACGACAGTACTGCTAGGTTATTGATTTATGTTTGCCATGGTTTTCTTAAGCTTCACTAAGCAAATATCGGCATGGCACCTAGACAATGGTCATGGCCGCTACCTTCTTCACTCTTCCTGAAAGAGCGTTCGCTGAAGGATTTATTTCCACAAACATGTGTCATACTTAGGTCATGGCTGTCTGATCTATAAATCTAAGTTAAAAAAAGATAGTACCTTTGAGAATATTGGAGAAACATTCTTAAGATTATCGAAAAACTTATGAGTGGAAGCAGAAGATTAATAGCATTTTTCATCTATTGCGGAATATTTCCTTTTGGGGAGGAGCCAAAACACCTATGCTCATTTTTATAATCATATCAGAAACAATTGCAATAGCAATTGTAATTGTTCACAATTTTCCCCGGATGAGAAGTTCATATGCAAGAGCAGTACATCGCTGTGGGTTATGTCTGTCCCAAAAATATTTTAAAGCCGTGACTCAACGTGGGATCGAACTCAGGGGTCCATCATTCCGAGGTATCCGTCAGTCACGCAGGCTAATGCTGGGATAGCCATTGAACATAATCAGTACCTAACCCGTTCCTTTCTCCTTGGGATGAACTGGAGCCTTAAGATTCTGCAGAGGCACTAAAGTAAATTTCCCGTGAAACCTGTCCTTATTCTTCGTAGACTCCTGTGGTACACGCGTAGTGCTATTGAGTTGAATCTATTTATGACATTTAGGCATCTATGGCTCAAGGCTATGTACTGCAGGGGAAAGGATGCGGGAAATAATCGGCCTAGTTCTAGGTTTAAGGTACGATCTCAGCTTTTGTCTGGTGTGACAGAAAATCCCTGGAAAAACCTCAGTCGGTCGGGTGCAGAGTCTAACCAACGACCTCCCGAAAGCGAAGCTAATACTCTATCAACTGAGCTACGGCTGCTCAGTGAGTGCTTTTGAATGTTTTGATTAACTTTTCATCCAAGAGGCATAATTTATTTCCCTGGTTTTGGAAACGTGTAAAATTGATAATTATAAATCATACGTTGTCATACGTTCCTAAGTGAGTTTCTTTTACTTACTCAGAGTTACGTACTACTTGAAAATTCACTGGATTCAGCTGAGAAAATTTGGATAAGCTTTAATCAGGGTAGCCGGCAGGGTGATTCAAAGTTGTTATGCTTCAGAATAATAAAAAAGGCGAAAGAATCAAGAATTATTATTCTTATTTTTGGACATTATTAAAGAGAAATGATTTTGAAAAGAACTTTAATAACATATATTTTATACTACAGTTTCCAATTTAAAATATTCTTTAATTTAAATATCAAAAACAGCTGTCTTTTTATTCAATAAACTGAACTCAAGAGAAGAAAAATAGTTGCAATAAATTATTTCTGAAGTGGAAAGTGGAAGACCTGTCCTCATTCACAAGAGTGAGGAGTGTGTGTACGCTATCGAGTCCACTTCAGTTGCTCAAAATGTGCTAACATATAGAGTGTTATGGAGGCAACAACCTTCCCTGTACCCTCTTGTACTCCTCCTACCGCCTAAAAGTGCAATTTACACTCTCATCGTTTTCGGTTGTCAGTAAGCAAACGAGCTGCTGCTTGTAATCAGTCAGAACTAGGTGCCCGCAAATTCTCTCTCTCTCTCTCTCTGTTATGTGAGCGTTCAGTGAGAATGATAAGAATAAGAAGCAAGATGGTTTGTGACACATTTCAAGAATAAAAATATTAGAATGTAATTTGAACAATCGAACAAACTTGGATACAAACACCGCCGCTGTCTAATTGTAATTACAGTAGTTAAATGTGACGTCATTATCCAGTAGACTGTTTGTCCAAGCATCATAATTATAAACAAAAGTGCTTCTTATACATTTCTGTCTGTTAACGGAAAGGCGATTTTGCAGCTCTGATTAGTGTCGAGTAGTTAGAGATGATTAAGTTTACGAAGGTATGTTTTTTTACATTTCTTTATAAAAAGTGTATTTCGTGTAAATGTTGTTTCTGTCCTGTACGTGTTTATAACACTGAAATGCTTTTTGAGAAATTTGAAATCACAATACATTATTAATGTGTTAAATGATGAGACGAATGTAGTAATATCAAAATCACAATTCTTAATTGTATGGGCATGGACCTCTTTCGAAATGGATGCCTCAATTATGTTATTTTGTACTCTAGGGTATTTGTATCTTATGGGTATAGACAGTAGAATTTCAAGAATAAAGGTCTTTAAATTTCGTGAGTGATTTCGTGAGTAAAATGCTAAAGAAATCGTGCGTAGAAGGTAAAATTTCGTGAGTTCAAGAGTACATTTCCTTAATACCTAAAAATAAATAATTGTATTGAATGACGATTTAAAACTCATAAACCTTGCACTAATGCGCGCTGCTAAAAACCCTTTTTAAAAGGTGCATTTCTTTCACATACTTCGTACACATTGGCAAAAACAGATATAAAAATTTTTATAAACACCTGTACATCAATGAAGCAATTTTTTTCTTAATGATTCTCCTCAATTTTTATATGATAAACACAGTTCGAAATTTGTCATAGTCAGATATGTTCGATTATTTAGCAGCACACACCAAAATTTGTAATAATCTCTTACAGGCTGCATTCGAAACTTTGCTTTGCTCCTTCCGATAGCGAGATTTACGGTGGCATGATGTCTCACGTGTTCAACTTATTTTCACAAAGCTTTTAACCGTCAATACTATGAAACGCACACAATAAAGGCCTTGTGATAATGTAATTCGCATTTTCCCGCCAGATGGCAAACAATGTTTGCAAATTTGCTGTCACCAATGGAGGATAAAGTGAACTAAATTCTAATATTCTCTGTGCTACTCTAATCCAACGCTAGATTTCTGAAAACGAATTATATTTTTTTCGATTATTTCGGCATTATTTTCGTGAATGAATCAATAAAAATGATATAATTTCGCGAGTCATGCTCAGAATTCGTGGATCGAAACTAAGTATCTAAATTTCGCGAGTATTTAGTGAGTTAAAAATAACATTTTCACTACGTGTTAATAGCTACCTACTATCTACTAACACTATCTACTCACTATCTTCTCGATTCGATTTGATGAATGTTTAGAATTTTCGCGAGTCGCGAAATTCTACTGTCTTTACTTATGGGGCTTTTGCATTCCTGTTACAAGGTACTGAATAATGATTCGTCCACGAGAGAAACCTCGGAAAATAGGCAACAATGAAAACGTTTTAATGAGAGGAACTGTAAAGTAAGTGGCGGAGAAGACATATTCAATAAGAAATGTTGCTTAAATGAAGAAAATAAAACTTCACACAGACACCTGTCCACATGTAATAGAGCATCAGGAGAAAATATTAAAATGAACCTAATTATTCTGTCCAACAAATATTCTGAAGCAATATTAATACACCTATATCTTGGGAAAGAGCACAAATTCCTGGACTGAAGTAGAGAGAGGTTTTATTCAACGTAATAGAGGACTCAGTATTCGAAAGCCAGAGGCCTGTAGTTTTACAAGCTTGACGTTGTTGAACAAGAACAATGCTAAGAGATTCTTTAGTAACTCATAGGATATGTATGCGAAATATCCCAAATTATGCGATGGCTCACGTATTTTTAACTTAGATGAGACAGGAACAACAACAGTTCAAACGAAACAGTAATTGCACGGGATGCAACAAAATCAATACAAAAGTGGCGAAAAGGCGACAGGTGTAGTTGTGAGCGCATTCGATACTGTTTACCACCAGGTATGTTTTTCCTTGGAAATATTTCAAGCAACATGTGCTCAATGGGGCAAGACTTAACACGCTTGGTTTGGCAAATCCTTCCGGATGAATGAATGAAGAAGTATTTCTGGTAGTCTTAAATACATTACACCAACAAACCTTTCGTTATGAATCCTAGATAATTATGAAAGTTATATAAATATGACAGCAATAGACATAACCAAAAAGTCTGATGGTGTTTTCATATCACCGCAAGAGTGCTCGATACCCGAAAACCACCAAAGAAAAGAAAAGAACTAAAAGGAAAGGTAGCAATCGTATCATAACAGACAATCCATAAAGAGTAAAATTGTTTGAAGTGAGTACTGGAAAGCTTAGAGGGGCAATAGTCAACAATACCGCACAAAAAGATAATAAGGAAAGTAAGTACATCATAAGAGTAGATCCACTGCTCAAGTATACATGATCCACTGTTGACGACTGTAGTACACACTGAATCAGTTTGCACGCATTGGTGAAAAATATTTTCGTGCAATTCAATGCAGTGCTACGCATTAACAAGTCATTTACGAATAAAGTAGAGACATGTGACTACACTGTAGAATAAGGACATTTTAGCATAACTTCTATTGAATGGACATATGGTGACAACTTTAAAAAATGATCCTCTGTGTACTACCTTCCCCTATATATGCGCCTATATATACTGTATATTGTGGACAGAATGGGATAACACACTTCGAAGCCGCCACTGTTTCCAG
>JAGDQP010013321.1:0-17085 GCA_022664845.1 Lepisma saccharinum | reverse complement strand
GACTCGTTCCGTCCATTTTACCATGATTAGTGTTCTGTCCTAGGGTTAATAAACCCACCTTTTATAAGACTTGAGTTTCTTATTCCGTTTGGTTCCTAGTGTCGATTCCCCCATTTTATGTCTACCTTTCAGCTACGTCGTCCGAGAATATCCTACCAGGTGTTTGTCGCTTCAAGGTAAGGTTTCCTCAGGTTCACCAGACGAACACCGGGAAGGATATTCACCTCCTCGATTCCGGTAGAAGGAGGCGCGCTTGGCTATTGTAGTGTTGAAAAGGAGCTACAATATTATTTTAATGAATGATTTCCAGGTATACTGGAAAACACTTACTCATGTGAAGAAATAATTGAGTGACCTGCATTGATTTTTACATGATTAGCTTCTTACAGGGTATTACAAAGTTTAAGGCACTTTTCAGTAATTTCGATTTGTTATAATAACGGTCTTTGAAATCTTATCTAAGACAAATACATTTCTATCAATCTAATACTAATGACATTTTAATGTTAAAGAAATGTCGATGTTGAATTTAAAATGCCAAATGTCTGTGAATTTTACCTATTTCTTTTCCCTTAGTTTTGTTAACGAAATTATTTATTTTCTTGGCAGTTATGATTTAAAAAAGATATTTGAATCCCTTTACCAATCCATTTAGAACAAAACGTAGAATTATCAGCAGTACTGCCATACTACATAATTAATCAATTTATAATCTGGCATATACATTCTATAATTTTATAACAATTTATTACTATTATGGGACATTTCCTTTCATAACGAACGTATCTGTAAAGATGCCCATCTAGTAAGAGGTTGTGTCACCTCGAGTTCCAAGATGGAAGCAAGTTAGACGATGCTTGGAATCTTCGAACGACCTGCCACATATTCTGCAGAGCATACCATAATTCCGTCGAATTTGTAAGCTTTGGATTCACACCCCGAAAGGAGAACGTCCCACAGCGGGCTTTATTTCGGGGTAGCCTTTTCATGATATTGAAATCTTTGAAATGCTCTTCCAACTATGATTAGCCAACAATGAACAGATGGCGCAGAGCATCTTGCTGGAATATTTACACCACTATTATTTGGTACATTAAATTTAAGAACGATTGTAGGTAGTCTCCAAGGTGAAACACTTAGCAAGGACTTCAAAATAGTTTCTAAACAAGCAAATATCCCATCTCACACCAAATGAAAACACAGAACAAGTGTATGGAGTAGACACAACATGGAAAACACTTTCTTAATATATTTAGTTCATACATTTAAAGGCTCAGTGCTACAACGGACAGAACCGACATTTGCTTGAGCTCGGAACAACTAGTTACAGAATTAATCGGAGCCCGCTACTCGTTATCATACTCCTAATACCTGTTTCGATGTTGAAGAACCAGAGTGATGTGGTGCTAGAAGTAGAACTCTGTTGAGTCGCTGCTCCTGTTGTCTGGAATGATGTATATTTCTAGTGGATATACGTACATATCTGTTTCCTCACTGGATGAAGGTGATTATCATTTGCGTCAGTGTCTCCTCCTTATTAGTTGCAGAAATACAGCACAAACCTTGTTCATCCTGCAGCTAAAATCATTCATCACCTCCTACATTATCAATGGTGAGTGATTCTGCCAGATTTAGTATATTTATGGTACCTCCTTAACATAGTAGCTCGGAAATGTACGCAATCTACATCACAGAGATCGATTGTGAATCCTTCGAGCGTTAACAGTCATTCCGGTATCAAAGTCAGTCAACTGACGTCGACTTGACTATGAATACCTGTACTACATATTAGGCTATTCAAGATCAATACCTACATCAACGCACTTTTGTATTATGTCGTAGTGTCCATTTGATCAAATTGGAGTAACACCATGTCGAATTGCAGACACACGCTAGTTTCGTGAATTAGGATACTTCAGTGGCATTGTAATCAAGAGTACAGAATTGCACAGGTGGCTTGTTATTTATGAACTTTTACAGGACTATTTTGAATTTTGAGTTATAAAATCCTTGTGTATCAGCGTTTTTTGGAACCATAAAGTATTTCTTAAAATAGAGAAAAGTTTTACAGGATAACCTCGAAATTGGAAAATCAAATATGATCGTAATTAATATAGGTATTAGATACAATCATATCACACTCAAAATCTTCAAAGTTTTCTATCTTAATAATGAATTTACCAATGGCCACAAAGTTTTAAAGTTATGCAAATACACCAATGCTCCGTTAATTGTCATTTTGTTTTTCGTCTGTGAAGAAAGTGTCTCTTAGGAATAAGATACACTTAATACTATTCTATTTCAGACGTCAACAAGTTTCAAAACTTTTATGTTCATTCATTTATTTTCTTTGTATTTCTTTGTTGGCAAATTCTTCAGAGATCAAAAGATGGAGATAGGTTAGAAAACCCTTTAGAAATTGTTATTTTTCTAATCGTTTTCTCAATGTTGCAGAAACGTGGCTCGTTTAGTTACAAGGAATATAATATCAAATTGGCTAAAATTCTGTCAATTATTCGAGAACATTGTAACCCTATAGAAAATACTTTATAAAAGGATTCACCATAACAGTCAGGGGAAGGAGCGGATTTTGTAACATTGAATCCTAACCTTTTGGAACCGCATTAGTCATTAGTACTTTTACTTTCTTATAAAGTGTTACAATTTCATCGGCGTATCTTTGGACCAGTGTTTCTTTCA
The DNA here is from genome assembly GCA_022664845.1 of Lepisma saccharinum. Classification (NCBI taxonomy): domain Eukaryota; kingdom Metazoa; phylum Arthropoda; class Insecta; order Zygentoma; family Lepismatidae; genus Lepisma; species Lepisma saccharinum. The sequence continues at coordinate 14,385 of JAGDQP010013321.1, read as the reverse complement.
GCCAACTCTCCGGGGGCGAATGTACTGCCCCCCGGGCAAAATTGTAGTTTACTATTTATTCTACCATTGTAATGCTAATTGTACAAGTAACGCCCTACCGGTTCTCTGAAATGCCCCCTCCCGGGGGGGTGCAATTTTCTGAACAAAAGCCTGCCTTGGACAGTCACAGAGACGCTATAAATGAGTTTCGAAGTTCACTATTGTTGACGCTAAGGCTTCTTTCCTGAAAGGTTTTGAATAAGATCTTTCTCTTTCTTCCTAACTTCCAATATCTTGTTCGTTATAGTCGCCCTTTGAGGAGAAAAGTATAGAACACTTTTAAAATCTAGGTTACATCCCTCTTTCCATTTCAACGCAATACAACTTGACTCGCAAAGGCTACTTTTGAGCTTCTGAGTTTCGTGAGATTCTGAGCAAAAGCGTAACTTTTCGCCTCTGTGTTTTATCAGTAGATACACTAAACGCTTTGGACGGACATCCTCTACTCAAACTAGTTCTTAACACAGTTTGTGATGATTCCTGAACATTGAAACTTACAACACTTCCGAGAAACCCTAATGAATCATTCAACCATTCAGTGTTCTTCGCTAAACATAATTCCTTCTCGCACAAGCTACGCAGTTTTACCTTACTTTAGCACAAAGTGGTCTCGAAATTTGTCTGATGCTTTGCGTAATGGTTTCTTCACAGATCACAGGTGTCATCTAGAGACATCTGAATATAGTCCAAAACACGTGAATTTTTCTCCAATGTACTATATTCGCCCTGGGCAACGTTCAACCCTTACCTTCTTGAAATTCGCTCTATTTCACTAAGTTTATGATCACTGCTGGAGTTGCACGCAGTTGCAGCTGATTTTTACACAGCTAACTGTCAGATAGATAAGATATCGAATGACGATTAGTTAATAGTGGTACTGAGTGGAATTCTTGTATTGTATCTTTTATCAAAATTTGAAAACAAAATTAGCTCTAGGTTGAAAGTCACATAAAGATCAGAAATAAGTTATACAAATCTCGATAAATTGACGAATATTGTTTGTTCTCCCTATCTGGTGTTTACAAGTTTCAGTTCATGAACATAAAGCTTAAATAATTCTTTACAAGAAGTAGAACAAATCATAACAGGTGCAAACAGTAACATCACATTACGGAACCTGTTTCTTTGATAAGGTTTACTAGGACGCTCTTGCAATAACATTTTTTCTATCTGTTCAATTTAGTAGCTCTGTTTTCTGTAAGCAATAACGCTGTGAATTTTAGTCTTTTACATTCACGATCCATTTTTCTCCTTTGTCCAGCTAGGCCATCTGTCACAAAACTATAAAGCCAGCAATGCATTGTTGACCTGCTATTGGGCACAAATTGACCATGGTTTTTGTCAATGTTGTACCACTAGCATAAAAGCGTTAAGATCATCTCTATGTTTCCAAGATTAGGTAATTAAAAACCATCAAAAATTCGTCTTGCCCAGGATCGGGTCATACTCGTGACTCAGGTCAAACCACTTGTCATAATAACCCTCATCATCACTGCGTATTTATTACAATTAATTTATTTGTAGAAACAATACTTTTAGTGAATGAGATATGAAGTTATAATTCACACCACTGATCGTTTGAAATGAAAATATTATGTCAACGATTCTTTCAACAATAGATTTTACTCTGAATTTAGGGGAACATTGCACAAGTTTTCCTTACCATGGTCTGAAATCAGGAAATTAGTTTCATCGTTAGCGGATTATATCGTTAACTTTGTAAGAAGGATGCTGTAAGCTTATGTCTTTAATTTAATAAACAAAGAGCACGTTTGCCATCTTAGTTTTTATCATAGAATTACTAGTAACAACTGAAAATGTAGAGATTTCATTATCATTTTCATCTCTATAAAATTAGTATTTTTGATCGATTTGAAAACAGTTTTGTCATTTCTCATTCAAAGAGATGTTTTTAAAGGAAGCATCACACTCGTCCAGGTTTTCGATATTCAACGTGCTATTACTTTCTTAATTGGAACATTTACAAACCTACTTAGTTTAACAATTCTTCAGAGAAGTTTCCGTAACCCTTGGCGAAAAGATAATTATATTGGCATATAGTACTTTTCAATAATACTTTCACTGTCCTATCTTTTTATTGCTTCAAGCGAGTCAATAAAATTATCAAGAAAAGAAAGGACTTTAAATAATTTATCATAAATATCGGTTTACACAATAACTTTCTATTTGGGTAAGATCTGATCATCTTATTATATTTATTTACAGAAATCCCGGAGCAAAATTAACCTGGCAATTATTATTAAAGATAGTCATCTAAAAAGCTTGAATATAGCTTAGATACTCCGCCCAGATGAGGAGCTATTCTTCTTAAACAATGATTCCGGATGTGGTTCAATCATTAAACATAACTAGGGCGATTTGAAGTAACTAGCAAACGTAACAAAGTCTAACAAAGCTTAGCACCCACGGTTTTTATTCCAGCCAAACGGGGTTTAATTCATACTACAATGTGGATTATGATTGATTTACTTAATTATAGTTAGAACTATTGATGAATGTGAGTATTCAAGAATTTTCTGCTTGAGGAAATGTTAGACTAAAATTACGGGAATGTTTTTATATATATATTTAGAGTTTGTGCTGACTTTTAAAGAGTAAAAAAATGTTTTCAAAGAGTTTATATAAATTTGATGGGGAAGCGACATCTTCTAATCGAAGATCTGGCTGAGTTACTAATAATATCCTACATTAAATACTCAGTACCTCTAAGTAAGATCTTGATATTTTACTACGATGGTCAAAAGTTTATTAAAAAGTTACGACACATTTTCTCTAGAGCATATATTTGGATTTTTGTACGAAATGCGAGGATTAGTAAAAAAAAAATGTGCTTATCAAGGTACGAAGTAGGGAATTAGTATGAAAAAACTATGAAAAAGAAATTCCTTAATACAGAAGAGCTACTCATAGAGCGACTTTGTCCCACTTATAGAGAATGGGACTAATCTTTTATCCTGGAATAAGTTTAACCGTCTTGAGATATTTTTTCAATTTCTACTTTGAAACGAGATCAGATTTCAACGTTTTATTCAAATTATCCAACCGTGCAGATTTGTATAGGGTAGACAGAGAGATCGTGGGTTCTATTGATAGTGTTTCAATAGACCGACGAACTCTAGTATATTACATTATAACAATGGAAACGTACATTGAAAGACATAGTAATTAAATAATGAAATTTAACATTGTTTAAGCAAGATTTTTATTAGTAACTTCCGAAGTTCATTTAGAAGTAATCCGTAAACTAGATTAATGGATAAGTCAATCATTTACTCTATTAGACTGTAATTTATATTAATCTAATCTATAGATCTAATCTATCTAGACTGTAATCTATAGATAGATTATTATCACTTGCGAAACCAGCTACAGTGAGCACTTTGGCAAGTGTGAAACCCCTACCACGAGTAGACAATACGTAATAAGACATGTTGGATTATCGTGGAAAATATTAATTTTATACGGTATCGCAGCTTCGTAGCTACAAGTACTGTTAAGAAAAGGTTCTTTTCACGTAGTGATCGATTTGTTCATTGTCCAGTGAATACAGTATTTTTGGTCTGTTTATATTCCAAATTAGCGGTCTATTTCCGAAAGAAAACCAGATAATACTTTCACTAAAGGGGTAAATCCCAACCTTCCCTTTATACAAATAGAACGAGCTGCTTTTACTTAAGCAGTTTCAATATAATCGACGTGTCTTATTATGGGGGACTGGTAGCCAGCATGTTATTTAATGATAATGTTTGACTTTTTAGTTGATTATTTATAACTTTTATTCTCTTCGTATGAAAATAGGTGATTTGAAGGGGTTCTCCAGGTGGTAAACCACATACGTTTTGTCGGCCTGAGCCAGAGTTGTCTAAAAGCCTTAAAAATTAAATTCAAAATCAAAATTGAAACACGAGTTTTATAGTAGTTAAAGGTGTAATGGAAAGAAAATATCTAATAATTGTAAACACTTGCAATCTAATGAAGATTTCGGAGAACTATGGATATTTTATAGTCAGTCGCCATGTTTTCCAAATTATTTTGAGCAAAACGAAATGTTTAAATCTTTCTCGTACCAAATAAGTAATAATTTAAATTTCAAACGAGTTATGGAAATAGCCACTAATGGCATGCCATTAGTTGAGAAGCTCTTCGCCGTCGGAATTTTAACAGAACATTAAAAGAAGGCAACATTGTTGCAAAAAAATAAAGTGTATGCGTTTTTGTGTCTTAAACGTGAAGTTTTGTCTTTCATCATGATGAAAAAATCTATTCTAGCCTGTATTCGCTCACTGATCCTCACTCTACATAATGTCAGTGAATTGCGTACGATATAATAAAGGACAATCTGACGTGATTTATCTAATTTATTTCCATGAATGTTGTAAGGTGTTGAAATTATGGAAGACAATAAAAGGGCGAAATTACAAATGAAAAATAAAGATCATTGAGATATAACATAAAAAATTTATCAGGTCACTCGTCAGGATAGGACTTTCTTGATGCTGCAGATTATCTAAGAGGTACATCACTAGTTGAGCCCAGGGATTGGGATAGAGGCTACTGAAAGCTAGGATGTATATAAATAAACAAGGGCTTTCGCTCGGTGTGCAAATGGGACACGGTTCGTCCGAAGGGAGCTGGGCGGCATGAGCCGCGAGAGAAGGGGTACATTCCCTGGTTAACGGGGGGACATACGCGAAAGTGCTGTAACATTCTGTATCTTATCCCAATCCCTGTGCTGTTTATTCGCAGGCTCCAGAGAATTTTGTCAGGATTTGAACCCAATGATCAAATATTTTATCCACAATATGAAGCAGATAACCAAGAAAGCAATATTTGTCAATGCATTTTATCGTTCCCATAGTTGAGCCCAAAGGGAACAGGTTAGCAACCATCCTGCTTTTGCCGGACATGTCTGTTTCTTCAACCTAACTAGTAATACTAGACCGGCATATTTTTAAGGTCCAACATTTTAAAAATTATATAAGCGAAACATTACTACACCTGAGCTTACATTGTTTGTGATATTTACGGTATACTCGATGGTCACGAATACTAATTAATAACAGCTAGGGTGCGTGGCTGGTTCTACTGTCGATATATCGGTTCTGTTAAAAAATAGTACTGCAACAAGGACTTAACATCAACATAAGGTAATTACATTTTAAACAGTATTTTGCGCTATATAATATTTTTGTTATTTGTTAGAGATTTAAATAAACACCCTGATATTATTGGTGTTTATTAAGAAAGCCAGTTATTATAAAGATAGAAAATAGACTACATGACGAACGTGATTCTGCTGCAATAAAAAAAAAATATTCATTGCTGCAAATTCAATGTTCGGTATATTTTTATTAAGTCATGCTTCTTTCGGAGGTTTTGTCCTGCATTGGACAATTTCCAGTGGGCAACCATACTTCCGGTGAAAGTAATTCAAATGACGACAGTTTTAACTTTCTTGTACATTAATAATTTACCCTTTCCCTTTTTATCTAAATACATTTAATATACGTTTTAAAATGAAAGTTACCAACATTATTGACTCTAATGCTATTTTCCATTGAACTTTTGCTACGGTTCAAAGTATTTATAAGAGAATGGACCAACTATTAGATGGATCAAGTTGTTTATGTATATGAAACGGATTTTTTAATTTGAAAATATTAATTTTAACTTGTCATTAATGTATGTCTTTGTACACTATTCCTTAAATGCTTTTTGCATGTGGTATATGTATTTTTATTGTAAATTGATTGAGAGATTTATAGATAGTAAAAAACAGCTACTACCTTTATTGTATTAAGGTACGAATTGATCTCATCACTGGTAAATGTTACTTTTTTAAACCAAAGCAGTCAACCCCACAACACAGCATGATATTTACTTCCGTGCGTTTTCTAAACCTCGTTAAGCTAGTGCTGAGTCTAAGATTCCACTTATAAGTATGACAGAGTCAAATAATTTCGAATTATAATTGAACTGCTTTTGGAAAGAAATCTGACTTTTGTTAAAGCTAATGACTATATTTATGAAATAATTTAATTTAAAGGAATTTCGATGTTTCATTCTGCATTTCATTTGCTGGTAAGAACGCTATGAACCTTTAACTGTTGCACTGAAGTCTTAAAGAAACGATGTGTTACTAAAACAACTAGCCTCTTTATTAATCTATTAAAAAAATGAGCAGTTTCAAGATATAAGAACATACTGACAAGCCAGGAGAAGTCGTTAGAAAACGGGACAAAACAGATTTTAGGACTTTCATAATTCCATTTGCAATTTCACACATTCTCTCAGTTTCGAGGTTCTCTCAAAATCCCTGTTTTCATTAATAAAAATTTTCTTCCACCGGCTTTCAAACGGGGCAGAGAACTGCCGATCTGCCGCGAAGCCGATATCCACTTCGCCACTGTTTGGTAGGGTAGGGCACGCGTACCTAGTTCTTCCTGTAACTCTGTGTGGTATTGCCGTGCATTCATGCCGCGGAGAAATGCTACTTTCACATACGCACGTTGTTCAGTCTTCGTGACCTCCATTCTGAACCACTGTCGCTCACCTACTGAACTTTGGGGCGTGCTCACACATGCAGCTCTACTCACATACACCATCTGGCGGGACCACTCGACAGTACGTGCCATAAGGTTTCCATCGTGTATTTTCGATCTGTCCTATTATCCCCCATTCGAAAGAAAAAGAAATATTCCCATGACTTATGACTTAACCCTCGTATAAGTTAAGTTGGCGCCATATGTGTTAAGTTATCGTGGTGTCACAACAATATTAAATTGCACTTTGCATCAGGAGCAACTCTACTGCCAGCCACTCTTCTCTCAATATCAATAATGATAACGGTTTCTGTCCATCCCTATTTTATCATATGTACGAGGGTTCATCTTTGTTTCTTATCACCTGGAAATACAGTGAACTTTACGAAATCTCGTATGATTTTAAAAAGTTTAACATGTAACATGATTTTAAAACTTTGAACGAAATATTATTTTAAAAGTCCAAAAAGTTGTTCAATATGGTAATAGCAAAGCTATATCCTAAACAGAAGTAAAATAACATTTCACTAGTTCTCTTTGTCATACCTGCCGGTTAGGTATTGGAACTTTTCTTATTTTTCAGACTTCAAAATTTCTCCCGTAAGCCATTTTCTATTAATCTGAGCATACAAGAATAGATGGTTACATTTTCATATATATACACATGTATATATATATATATATATATAACTAATACAGGAAAAAGCCAGAAGAGCAATTTAAGATAAATTTATGATGAAAAGTAAGGAAAATACTTAGACTTATTTGTTCCGTAGAAAAATAAACACACACACGTACATAACAGTAATATTCACACAGTTATTTTATTTTTATTTTTATTTATTTATTTTTTTTTTTTTTTGTTGCAATATTTCGGTTTTAATCCCGTAGATTTGCTGTAGAAGAAGAGAGACGAACACACGTGGATAGAACAAAAGACTAGTAAGACAGTAGCGGCACGTAGTGGACGGCGCATCGTTAGGAGAACAGATGACTGCTGAATGGAGCGTGGAACAATTGACAACGTGTAAGTACGGGATAGGGTTGTGGAAGAAAAAGTGTTGCAAATGCAAAGAAAACGGGTTAGAGTTATTGAAGGTTAAGTCCAGGATACATTTTTGCGCTCAAACCATGAATGAAGGCCCCCTCCCACAGACGGCGTTTTGAGGTGCTGCTGGTCGTAGGGGGTATAATGTGGATTATGGCAACCAAGAAATATAGGTCAAAATTTGTGTTGTGAAACTCGGTGAGTAAAGTGACTGGAGCATCCGGTTTGTTAATATTTCAAAAATGGTGACTGCTATTAACACGAATGTTGAGGGGTCCACCTGTTTCCCCCACATAAAAGGCATCACAAAATTTGCGAGTTAGGATGTATATAACATTAGAGGTGTGGCATATGCCCTTGGGATTTAGGATGTATCGGCCATTAGCATTACTGATACTGACTGTGGGAGAAGTGATGAAAATCGAGCAGGTCTTACATCTGGGTAAGGAAGGTGGTAAGGAAGGATTTTTACGGACCAAGATGTTTCTAAGATTAAGTGGATGTTGAAAAACTAGGTTTGGTGGAAAGTACTGATCTTGTGTCTGGGTCAGATTGGAGAATGTGGAAATGACAGTGTAGGATCTGTTTAACTTTGATTAGTTTAGGATGGAACTGGAAGTTTAGAAAGGGTGGGTTGAACGACGATGGGCTGGGAGCTTGTGGGTTGGGTGCTGATGGGTTGGGGGTCTGAGTGGGTTGAATGTGTGAGGATCCACGGCAAATCGTGGGTTGAATGTGTGAGGATCCACGGCGAATCGGTTTGGTTACAAGGTTAGGTGGAACCACGGTTGACTAGCGCTTCCTGGAGGCGTTGGTTGTAAGTTTCAGTTGCAGAGGTGGTGTAATTCAAGCGTTGTCCTCTGAGTGCAAGGGAGAAAAGAATCGCTTTCTTGGTGTGTTAAGGATGGAAACTTGAATAGTGTAAATACTGCAAGTGGTTGGTAGGTTTTATGTGAAGTATTGAGGGTGTTGTTCCATAAAGTGATGTCCACGTCAAGGAATGTGACTCTTTTGTTAGAGATGGACCAAGTGAACAGAGCAACAAGGAATTGGTTCAGCTTTTCTAGGAATGTTTTGAGACTGGTTTCACAATGATTCCATAACATCAGGGTATCATCCAAGTACCTTATCCAAAGGTGAAGGGCTGAGTTTGTAGGAAATCATGTTCAAGCTTGCCCATAAACAGATTAGCATAACAAGGTGCCATTCTCGTACCCATTGCTGTACCTCGGATCTTAAGGTAGTGTTTGTCGTCAGAGGTGAAGTTGTTCCATGTTATAACTAGGTTGGCCAGGTTAAGAGGAAAGCTGTGGTAGGGCTATGAGGTTTGAGTCTCTGGTTAAGGAAGAATTCCAAAGCTGCTTAGCCATGGGTATGAGGAATGTTGGTATACAAGATGGCATATCTATGGTACAAAGAACCCTCCCAAAACCCTAACACATCGGCGTCCAACCTACAAGCTCCCAACCCACCGTCGTTCAACTCACCGGCTCTAATCACCCAGTTCCATCCTAAACTAATCAAGGTCAAACATATACTACACTGTCATTTAAACATTCTCCAATCTGACCCAGACAAGATCAGTATTCCCCACCAAACCTAGATTAGTTTTTCAACATCCACCTAATCTTAGAAACACTTTAGTCTGTACAAATCCTTCCTTACCACCACCCTAAACCGCCGCCCATACAAGCATGAGATCCAGATGTAAGACCTGCTCCATTATCATCACTTCTCCCACAGTCAGTATCAATAATGCTAATGGCCGATACATCTTAAGTCCCAAGGGCATATGCCACACCTCTAATGTTATATACATCCTAACTCGCAAACTTTGTGATGCCTTTTATGTGGGGGAAACAGGTGGACCCCTCAATATTCGTGTTAATAGCAGTCACCACTTTTGAAATATTAACAAACCGGATGCTCCAGTAACTTTACTCACCGAGTCTCACAACACAAATTTTGACCTATCTTTTTTGGTTGCCATAATCCATATTTGACCCCCTACGACCATAGCACCTCAACACACAGTCTGTGGGAGGGGGCCTTCATTCATGGTTTGAGCGCAAAAATGTATCCTGGACTTAATCTTCAATAACTCTAACCCGTTTTCTCTGCATTTGCAACACTTTTTCTTCCACAATCCTATCCCGTACTTACACGTTGTCAATTGCTCCACGTCCCATTCAGCAGTCAACTGTTCTCCTATCGATGCGCCATCCGCTACGTGTCGCTACTGTCTTCCTAGTCTTTTGTTCTAACCACGTGTGTTCGTCTCTCTTCCTCTACAGGAAGTCTACGGTATTGAAACCGAAATATTGCGAAAAAAAAAAACATGTAAATATTACTGTTATGTACATGAGTGTTTTTTTTTTCTACGGAACAAATAAGATGTAAGTATTTTTCTTACTTTTCATCCTAATTTTACATTAGATATCTATATCTATCTAACTATATATATAGTGGATTGAATATGGCTGTGATTTATTATTATATATATATATATATATATATATATGTAAGGGGCGCCTTAATTGCCACTGAAATGCTTAGAATATTTGAGTTTGGCGCCGTTACTGACTATTTGATTGCTAGAGACAGGTGGAGCAAGGTAGAGCAAATGAAAGGACCGGAATTTTTTATTTTTTTTATCTTTTATTATAAAAGATAATTTTACTAATTTAATAAAACGATGTATAAAATTATGAAGACTGTGTTTGAGGTACAAGAGTAACTCAATTTTTTTTTTTAAGTTTTATGTTTGATTTGATTTGATTTATTTTCATTCTCATGACCAGATTCCATGCACAAGCATTCTGGTATAGAATACGTCATTACAGATACATGTAATACAGATTGCACACACACACACACACACACAGACACGTCAATACATACATATAACATATAAGAATTACTATTACAATGAATACAATACAATGTTACAATGAATACAATATATAAACAAGACAGAATTTCAAAGAATAGAAAGAAACGCAAATTCTACAAAGAAAATAACTTGCTACCACACAAGAATACAAACATATTTACAAAAATAATATTATCAGAAAATGATTTATATTGCAGTGAATGGACAAGGATAAATTAGCACAAAATATAAAGAATACAGAGTACAATTAAAAAGAATGGTAGAGTGAATACACAATATATATTTACATAGTAAAAAAACACATTTGCTATTAGGTACAACTCAATAGTTTTCAACTTATTCCTGACTGAAAATTCTTCAACACTATAAAAACATTTTTCAATAAGCAGTTTTCTTAACAGTGATTTAAAGGTGTTTTTGTCTTTAGCATGCTTAATATTTACGGGTAGATCATTATAAAATTTAATGCCCATATATAGTTGGGATTTGGAGAACATTGTTGTTTTGTGATAGGGTAGGGACAAATCTTGATTGTGTCTTGTATAGTGTTCGTGTTTATTGTAGTTTCTCTTCAAATGATCAGTATTATTATATGTCAGAAGAAGTACTTCATATATATAAAGTGACGGAAAAGTTAATATATTTAATTCTCGAAATAGTCTTTTGCATGACGTACGTCTAGACATGCCAGTTATCGTTCTTATTGCTTGCTTTTGCAATAAAAAGGGTTTCTGTCTATTCGGAGAGTAACCCCAAAAAGCCAGTCCGTATCTTAATTGTGATTCGAACATGGCGTGATACACCGTTAATATAGTATTTCTGTTAACAATTGGTACTAATGACCTAATTAGGAAGATGGTTGAAGAGAGTTTACCACATAATATATCAATATGCTCTTTCCACTTTAGCTCTTCATCAAGTATTACACCAAGAAATTTTGTAAATTGAGAACATGTAATTTCCTTATTTAATATGCTTAATTTCTGTGTAGCATTGATCGTCTGCCGCTTCTTATGGAAATAAATGTATTTCGTTTTTTCACTGTTCAATTTTAGTTTATTATGTTGAAACCAATTTTCTAATTGAGATACTGTTGTGTCGATTTTTTGTTGAAGATTTGCCATATCGGACTTGATTAGTACATTAGTATCATCAGCATAAAGAATTGTATTTCCTTGTGTGATATGTTGAGGAAGATCGTTGATATATATTAAAAACATAAGCGGTCCGAGTACTGAGCCTTGTGGAACACCAGCTTTTAATTTTACAGGGGAAGAAATTGATTTTGTTATTAAACCCGTATTTTCGTCAGTATGACTAATTTCAACTATCTGGGTTCTGTTTTGTAAATATGATTCTAGCCAGGATAAGGACTTTCCTCGTATGCCATAGCGATATAATTTATTTAGTAAAATACTGTGATTAACACTGTCGAAAGCTTTGCTTAAGTCACAAAAAATACCAAATGAATTTTCCTTATTATCTAGTCCATGTAAAATGTCCTGAAGAAAATCTGAAAGTGCCGTTAGAGTTGATTTTCCACGAAGAAACCCATGCTGGGATTGAGATATCACTTTGTTATATGCGAGGTGATTTTTAATTCGATTGCAAATCACAGTTTCAAATATTTTTGAGAACTCAGAAGTGAGAGATATTGGGCGGTAATTTTTCACACGTTTTTTATTCCCTTTCTTAAATAGGGGTTTCACTATGGTTGTTTTTAGATACTGTGGGAATATGCCTTGCTTAAATGATTCGTTTATGATATGTGCTAGAGGGTACGCAATGATATGTGCAGATTTTTTAAGCACATACATCGGAACTTCATCGTATCCACAAGACGTGGTATTCTTAAGTTTCATTATTACTCTCATGACTTCTTGAGGGGTAGTGGGCATCAAAAACAGAGTGTTGGAGATAAATGGAATGCTATTACTGTTGTTTTGAATTAGCAAATCTGATGCATCATTAAGTTCATACATTCCAATGCTAGAAAAATAATTGTTGAAATATTCTGCAACCTCTTTGGGGTCGTTAATAACATTATTAGTAGAATTAATTAATTCGATATTTTTGTTTGAGTTGTCAATATTACGGGATTCCCGTTTTATAATTTCCCATGTCATCTTATTTTTATTAGTAGCGTTTTGTATCAATTTGTTATAATGCATTTTCTTTGCTTCAGTCAGTACCTTCTTATATACTTTCTTGTATTTCGCGTAATATTTAATAAAACTTTCGTCTGCACTACTTTTACTCTGCGTATAAAGTTGTTTTAATTTATTACACGATGTAATAATACCGATAGTAATCCAAGGTTTTTTGCATCTAATATTTATTTTTCTCAGTTTCCTGGGAAAGGAGGATTCGAAATATAATTTAAATTTATCAAAAAAATGTTTGAAAATGAATTCTATTGTACTCGTTTGAAGGTTTAGCAAATTCCAATCTTCTACCTCTAATGATCGTACAAATTCTTCTGTGTTTGAATCATTAAAGTGTCGTTTCGAGATGGTGATACAGTTAAATGATCTTTTACGGTAAAAGTCTTTTAGAATTAGACACTGACAAAGGTGATAGTTAATACCGAGATCTAACACTGATGATGTATAACGATTAGGTGGATAATTTGTTAATATATTATCAATAATGCTTTTAGACGTTTTGGTTATATGTGTGGGTTGAGAAATAGTGAAAACAAGATTATATGATTTTAGTACTGCCTCAAATTTCGATGTGTTTGATGAGTTAGTAGATATGTCAATGTTAAAGTCCCCACATATTACAATTGTGCTGTATTTGAAAATAATCGCATTGAGAAGAATGTCTAAATTATGTAAAAATATATTAACATTTGCGTCAGGCGTTCTATATATCACAATGATAGCAGCATTTTTTACATTGTTGGAAATTTCTATTGCTGCAAATTCAAAATGTTTATCGCATGGTTGCACAAATTTAGTTAAATCTAATTCTACAGCATTTAATGTTGTTTTACCTAATACACAAACACCGCCGTTATTCATCGAATTTCTACAGTATATTGAGATAATCTCATAGCCAGAAAAACTAATTTTCTCGTTTTCGCGAAGCCAATGCTCTGAAAAACACATAATATCGGGGTTTATATCATCAATAAAGATTTCTAGTTCTAACCTTTTGTTTCTTATTGACTGAAGGTTTTGGTGAATAACAGTCAGATCATTATTGCCCTCCAGCGTTTCTATACAAATTTGTGATTTTAAGGGAGCTCGTGTATTAGTACAGATAGATTCATCAGAAAAAAATTCTGATTGTCTTTTATCCACCTTTGTAATTTCCCTATTCTTTACCATAAAAAATCATCTGATAATACTTTTGGTGTTCTTATACGTTTACTGCTAAGTCGCGTGCTACATACTTCTACTTCCTCATTTTGTACTGTGTTTATAATATCATTCGTACAATTAGCGTTTGCTACCTGCCAACAAAGTTCCTTAATACTTCCATCTGAAGTTACGTTTACTTCATTAGTTTCTGCTGTTACTGGTGGTTTCTCCACCAACATATCACTGTGATCTAATTTATCAAACACGTTTTGTGGTTTATACATATCACAACTTATTTCTAACATGCATACCCTTGTACCTGAAACTATCTTCCCTTGATTGATTACATTCACTGCTGATGAGGACAAGCCTGAGAGAATCTCTAAGTTTGCCTCTTCTGTTGATATATGAATGAATTTTGGAATCTTATCGAGGTCAATTGGTTTACAGAAACTGTTTGCATATTGACATAAGATTTGATTAATCGGTACATACCCAGGAACACTAATTTGACAATTTAGAAGAGTCGGGTTT